>JBCEWB010168802.1:0-10264 GCA_039654565.1 Peronia peronii | reverse complement strand
GGCCTATTATTATCGTGTGATACTGTTGTCTTTGTAGTGGTCTCTTTTTTGAGGGCAGAGTGACCCCATCTCCACCCCTTCTCTCCCCCTCCCTCCCCCCCCCCCCCCCCACACACACACATCTATCCAAAAACCTGGGCTTATTTTCTTATGTCAGACTGACCCCAAGTGGGCCCAGATCTTTGTCGACTTTAGGAGCTTTGGATGACTGACCTTTCCAACCGACGTCTATTTACCAGGAATCTGCTTGCTTGCTGGAATATAATGTTTCAACCGGCAGACAGGACGCTGGACTTATTGCCTTTGTTGTCAATTTTCCTGCTCGCCTGTCTCACCGCCACAGGATATCTCAAATTTGGCGTGTCAAGCCCGAGCTTTGCAGCTTAAAGATTGTACTGTGTCCTTTCCAGTTGTATAAGCTTTACATGCTTTGCTCTTTTCTCAATCCCAACTCTAAAATTTCATTATCACTAATTCATTTTCTAAAATAGTAGTTGTAACAGGACAAAAGTCTAGATGAGATAGTGTCTGTTAGTTAATGTGTGTTTGCCGTTTTATCCTTGGTCAAATTTTCGTGAAATTTTATATGTTGCTGTATGTTTCAGTATGGATTTACTTCTCAACAGTACAGTTCTGTCTGCTGCCTCCCTCTCCACAGCGTTATATTTATAATGCAATCCCCCCAAAATAATCTAACAGGGTAAGAAGAAGCTTCTTTCCCCTACATAGCAACATCCGTCTAGGAAAAACCTGGTACAAGTTATCCCTAAAGACTGATGTTTTAAGAAAAATTTTGCAATAAACCTTGGTAGCAGCATTCTATTGCTAAATAGAAATCTGCTCAATTGCTGTGATTAATTACATTGCTGGCTTGTAAAATCTAATCAGGGAATACATACTTTATATCACTGGATCTTGTGGATTGATAGCTATATTGGCCGGAATGAACAGCTGAACAACAAAAATCCCAATTGTGTATCACTGAATTCGGTTCGATGTTGGTAACTGGGACAGTCTGAATTTGGCATTAAAGACGCTGCATTTAGGTATAATGACGAACAAGGAATCCCAGACTCGTATATCACTGAATTAGGTTCGGTGTTCGTGATTTTGGGACAACCTGCGTCTTGCACAAGAAAATCTACACAGTAATAATCCCAGCCGTGCATCACTGAATCTTGTTTTGGTATTCACGGTATTGGGACAATTTACTGAACTGTCAACAATATTCTGCCTTACTGCAGCCACAGGATCCATTCTGTAAATGTCTGTAATAAAGACGAATGGGCCCAGCCATGTATGACTGAATTCTCTTCGGTGTTCATGGTTTTGAGAGATTCTGAATTTTGTGAAATGAACCTGTTGTCACCATATCACAATACCAGCCTTGTATCACTGAATCTGATTTCAGTGTTGGTGGCTTTCGGGCAGTATAGTGCAATGGCAGCCGTCATCCTGCTTTACTGAGCAATGTATATTTGTGGATATCTCTACAGAACAGCGAGCTCAGCCTTGTATCACTGATTTCTGTTCGGTGTTCATGATTTTAATAATCTGAATGATGCATAATTGAATCTGTTCGTTGGTTGTCATCACACTTGTCACAATCCCAGCCATGTATCATTGAATAAGCTGTTTCGGTGTTCCTGGCTTTGGGGGTAATCTAATGCAGTGACAGCCGGTATTCTGTGATACTATATGTACTGAAACTGAGTATAACCAGGGATATCTTTAAAGAGCAACAAACTCAGCCATGAATCACTGAGTGAATTTTATTCGGTGTTCTTGGTTTGGGAAATGTAACGATATTCCCGCAGTTAACTGCAACTGAAAAACAATGCAACCTGAACTGTGTATCATGTTAGGAGCTTCAAGTTAGGAATGTGCAAAGGCAGGGTGTAGATTCCATGTATGTTCAAAATTTGAACCGACATATAAGATCAACCGCACACAATCATGCTTTTCTAACATTACAGCTACCACTATTTACACATGATTCTTTTCCTGAGGTACCGAGTAGGCAGTAACTGTTATCATGTATAACTCTTCCAAACGATATGAAATTGTTAAATGCGCTCATTGATATAGCTTATATGCATATTTTATTTTTTAAATCAAACCTTCCCATGGTAATTATATTTCACGGAGTTATGAGATTTTTCAGCTTGTAGAATGTACCATTTAAAGCGATTCTATCCGTTGTTCTAAATCAAAGACATCCACATTAATAGTCAAATCATGATATGTAATTGTTCACTGTGTAGCGGGACTAATGCCCAAAGCCAGGTTAAATAACACTGCACAGATAAATATCAATACACTCTTTTATCATTTAGCATCCGGGGGACAAATAAAACTTGGCTTCTCCTGTCATGCTGGATATTTATGGTCCATTTCTTCTATTCAGACGATGAAAGCAGTCGGTAATCAGCATTGGTGTCGTGGTAACATCTAGGTTGGCTGTTCTCTCTTAGTCCTGCAGAGACTACGGCGACTACACATATTGATGATGTATGACCTATCGAAATGTCTGTGGGTGCTGGTTACTGATGAATACCAATATTTCACTGGATTTCGTATGTGGAAATGACTGATATGTCAAGTCATCTGAGAAACTACAAGAACCTGTTTTTAATATTTCCTTTCCAATGCACATTATTGTTACAATCTGTTTGACCATTCCGTGTGGCTGTTCTTGCGACGACAAGGTTATACATTAGTTCCTCATCCTGTTTGAAGGAGTAGGCAAGTTGTATAGAAAACATCTAGGTCTTCAGAGGAACAGTGGGTTCTTTCATTCGCTGTTTCGGCCTTTAACTTACTGACATCTTCTAGAACCCCGGCCCCACCAGGGTCATCATTCCCGCTGTCCGTCACCCGCCTTCTTTTTTTTTTTCCCGCTCAGGGACTTTCTGAGATTCGAACAAGTACCGTTTGGTTTTCGCTCCAGACGTAGTTGACCACTGTCTTTATGGCAATGATTAAACTTGTATTTAAATCTACCGTCCGCTGGTATCAAGCGTTGAAGAGGTCACATCGTTCCTTTTGCACCAGATCCAATAGGGAGAGTTCTCTGCTGCTATTTCTAGTTCATACAGGGGGCTTCGAATATTTTTACTTCATTTGCTTATGTCTGCACGGGAGTCAATTTCTGAAGCAAAAAGCTATCCACAGATGCTCCATGGAGTATTCGGCAAGGCTGAGTCCTGTTCTTTCCTGTCTGTGTTTTCCCATATGGGAGCTGCTCTGCTTTGCTCAAGTGTTTGTTTACTGGACGCACCGACTGTTTCTTCTACCGTGTTCTGTCACGAATGACATCGGTCCAGGAATGCTTGCTATACGTAACAAATATTGGATGTCTATTTTATAAGGTGATGGAAGTTTTTTCAAACGTTCCAGAAAATTCAGCTTTCAACCCCAGTGAAAGCATAACTTTTTTTTTTGTTATTGAAACAAAACAAAGCAAAACTACGATGGATACATGTACTTTTAATATTTGTTATATTTTACACTGTCACGAACTTCTGAATGTAAATGGGTGTTAGTTGTGATGTTAGGAGTGGTAATCAGGCGATGAATGCGGACGAGACGCACACAAGAACAGAGAAATAAGAACAGGAATCCTCGACGTGGAAATAATGCACAATTTATTACAGGTGCTTGGTAACTATACAAACTTCAGGCGAGCTGTCTAACTCCGATGCATACGGCACTCACTGCATTGCACTTTCTCTCTCTTTGCACTTTCTCTCTCTTTGCACTTTCTCTCCTCCTCTCCAGCTGAGCCCTTATATAGACACCAGCTCGTCTCGAACTCTCTCGAACCTATCAGTCCTCACTACCATTATCACCTTACATAAAACCGTGACGTAGTGCGCATCTCGTGACATACTTCACATACACCAGGTCTGATTAAAAAACCATCCTGTACAAAAATGTTTAGAGAGTATCTCAGACACGTTCGGCGACCCAGTATTTCCACGGGCCAGCACACATACGCACACAACACACACTTGCATAGGCCCAGTATATACAATTACGATCGGCTAAACATCGCTCACAACACACGCTCGCGTGTACCCAACATGAATAATCATGATTCGTTACATACCTATATTTTTATGGCTCACATATTCAGATAGAACTTACTCTTGTATAAAATTGGAAGGACGCAAGTATGCAAGATCATGATAAATATCAGAATACATAAATATTTTAATAGTTTTTCCTTATCGTTTTCTTCAGTGATAATTTGTGTAAAAATAGATTCTATAGATCGAGACAGATTTCTGTCAAATACTTCAGACATGTTGCTCATAAGGCGATCCGTTTTTGGACTATCCAATTTCGACTATTGTCAATAAATAAAACTGCTCTCTCTCTAGGTCTGAATTGGTCCGGGATCCTTCTATTTGGATTAAACAATGGAACATGACAGTTTTATTGCCGAGGTCGGGACATTTCTTAATGCTGAAGTTTGTATAAGGAAAAATTTGTCTTGTGTCGCCTTTACAATCTGCATGAGCTTAATGTACTATTATACTGGAGAGCGGACTGATATCACGGGTGCCGAATGTGGAGCCATGACCATAAGGGCAAGAAACCTAGTTAACGTTAAGACTTAACGCCGTTGTTATTATGTTACTACGTGCGAAACTAACGAAACTCACGTATAGCAATACTAAATCTAACCCCCTAAGGCTTGGCGCCTGCATTGGCACGTTAGATACATTGTGTTTTGTTAAGGCGGCGTCATGAGTCCGCACTCCAGTATAAATAATCGTATAAGCTCCCCGGATTATATATACTTGTAGGCCTAATTAAAAAATGAAGCCAATCTATTTTGTTTTATGCCTGTGGCTGTATGAGCGAGACGTTCTGAATTGATAGGGTTCACCAGTATCCCTGGAAATTCCATCCTATCCTTGGCCCTTGCCACAGTCACATATTCTGTGCCTCTTCTTAATTTTGACCTTTTACGATGAATAGGTAATTTATGACTACACCTCTTCTCTGTGAGCGATAGACTTAGTACATTTAAAAGCTTATAACACTTATAGGTGTGCTTGTTTGTTTGTGTTAGGGTTTAACGACACATCAGCACGATTACGGCCATATTGTGTCAAACACGGTAAGATACGTTTACACGTCAAGAAGAGAGGAAAGAAAGCGGGACAGAATACAGGAGCAAGGAGAGAGAGAAGAGATGTCTTTCCTGGAATGTCGAGGATGGCATTCCACGGGATACATCGAGGTGTTGAACGACCAGTGTAAAGAGGGTATGGGTAGGCTGCTGGAGGGGGGAGGGGGTGTCACTTTTGCGTCTTTTGTATACACTTTGAAAAAGTTGAAATGATGTTTTTGAAGAGAACGTGTTCTTGTTACTGGTTACAATTTCATCTGTTCTGATGATCAGCCTTTCGAAAGACTTAAAATTAACTTTTTTTTAACATTGCTTGTTCAGCACCTCTTTTGTCTGGCAAAGGGTAGAGGGCTGGTCGCAACGATTTCCCATTCAGACATCAATTTATCAAATTAAATCTTCTGACACAAAACCGCCTACCTGCACCGGCGGGAATTCCCTGTTACAAAGTTACACCCCTAAGGAGAGACGAGATATCTATTTAGACAGGCAAACTAGACTGATGATATATAATTATATAATATGCAGCTGAATATTCGTTGTAATGTACGGGCAACTAATATGTAATAAAACTACAACACAGCACCAGACCGCATGCTTTCGGTTTTATACATGTAGTAAACATGCCAGACAGAGAGATTACGAACGCTGATCCCCCCCCCCCTTCTACCCCCACCCCCTTCTTTCTATTCCAGAGTTATTTTGCAAACTGGCATCGCATACAGCTATTTGTGATTTTTTGGGGGTTTTCTGAAAATGTATTTTTTATATTTGCTAGACATGTTTCTTTTCTCTGATTTCACAGCACAATTATAGCACAATTATAGGGGAAGAGGAAAGGAGGGGGGGCATATATAGTCATCATATAACTTTGTCTCGGACATATTAATGAAGCTAATGAAATTAATTTTTCTTTCTCTTAAAAAATACAACCTAATTGAACCACCGTGCAGGGTTTTTTTTTTATCTGTATCATGGTTTTGTTGGTCATGTGCTATTTTTATTTCCTTTAAAAAAATGAAAACCTCATTATACAAGAAGCAAATCATTTAATTCAGATTTTCTTACACGTACAGCAGTTGCTTATATGTACATTTTGTATGATTTCTGTGTTGTCCTGACGAAGAGCCAACTGGGTTAGAAACGCTGGAAAGTAATAAAATATTTTGTTTCCGCGCTATCATCAAGTTCTTCTCAAATGTTCTTTGCCTTTTTTGATATATTTGATTAGTTGCTGGGTGGACAGTCATCTTAGATTTTAAAATATTTTTATCAAACGTTGTTAGTCATGGGCGTTATCTTCTGCCATGTTTATAGACGCGACACGATGAAATTAGGCTCTGGTCAAATTTTGAATATATAGAGTTATTGGTATTACTGTGAAAATTATTTCCCTTCCTGTGTGAACATATTTTTTATCTTAAGTAGAAGTTGATAGATACTTGCATTTAAAGACGATGGGGGTGACCTGTTGCTGCGCTGAATTTAGTGAAAAATGGCCGATCACTTTTGTTAATCCTTATTAGTAGTAGCATGCCAGTAAATTACAATTTTTGGCCTTTTACTCAATCTATTTTGGCAAATTTATCTCTGAAATGCATTTTTAGATTGATATAGAAGGTTCGGTGAGGACAAAAATTGTGATTAAAAAAAAAAACGTGATTTCTCCAGTCGCCTCAGTTTGACGAGTGCCTGATTTCATCATGTCACGTCTCCTTTCAATCTGTTTAGTTGAAATTGTTTTTCATTGTTTGATAAAACATTCACTCATTTTTTTAACAGATGATAAATGTGCAAAAGATACAGATCTCAAAATATTAATTTTTAAACAACAGTCTCAACAACTTAAAAACGCCAGCTTATTCAAACAAAAGATCAAACTCATTCTCCTCCTGAGTGAGCTCTTTATAAAAAAAAAAAACATTTTGCAGACATTTCGAAAAACTCTTGAAGCTCAAAACAAGACATGTAGCAATCTGCAAACTGCCATGAAGTCGGTGGTGTCAAGTGCCATAAATGTTGGGGAGGACATAGGCAATGGGTTAGGACTTGCAGATCCCTTTTAATAAAAGAGTTTTCTTGAAAAAGTTAAAATAAACGATAATTTAAAAAAAAAGGTCAGAAACACTAACCTAAATAACACTAACCGTCGTTTTGTCACTGTTTTTAGACTTTTTTGTCAGTTGTCAGTCTTTTGTTCTGCAGGCACAAATGTGCAGATGCCTTTAAAAATCAGTGAACAGTTTGCCGCCCTCTTCTCGAGGATTGCGAAGAAAATGTTTTTAAAAATACATATGATTTGTGTCTTGGGCAGTGTATGAGAAAGAACGATATATACAACCAATCATCGGTAAAGACTTTCGTCCACCCTGAGATATGTCGTTATCACTATGTACAGCCAACTGGAAATCCTTTGCTAGCTGGCACAGCTGTGAGCTTTGTGATAGTAATGTGGATAAATGTCTGTCTGTGTGTCTCCTTTCCAGAACGCCAGAAGGAGATTTTGTTATGTAACAATACATAAATATTATAAATCGTCCTGTCGCCAAGACGAAGGGCTCAGACTAAGAAATGGACCGCTCCTGATTAACTTTCTAACGCTGGAAGAGCACTATAGTTAGTTTCCACTCGACTTTATTTTCCAATTTCTCAAAATCTTTCTTCAACCTATTTCAGTCCAATGTATGGGTTGACAATACTTAATAGCTGCTGTCGTTCTTGAAAAGAATGGTATTTCAAATCATTGGCTTTGATAGGGCATACTGTCATCACATTATTCCCTTGCCAACTGGAGAGGACCGATTAGTGTAGATTAGAAATCCCCCGCGGAGGCCCGGGGATGTATTTAAAGTAGGTTCTTTGCGCCCCCACCTGCAGGCGGTAAAAGCCTGCCGTCGGTATCTGCCGTGGAATGCCATCCTCGACGTTCCAGGGGTGACATCTCTTCTCTCTCTCCCCTAGCTCCTGTCTTCTGTCAAGCTTTCTTTTCTCCCTTCTTCTTGTCATGTATCTTATCGTGTTTGGCACAATATAGCCGTAATCGTACTGACGTGCCATTAAATCCCATAAACAAACAGAGAAGCAGATTAGGAAAGCACAGCACTCTGGGTCTTGAGTCTTAGCATGCATGATATATGTCTAAGTGTGGGGGTGATGGACAGTTTTACGGATGGGTTGTTGGGGCCACTGGGAAGGGTGGTGAATGGGGTAGGGAACATATATGGTTTGGTTTGGGTTCATTACAAAGTCTGTGTCCAGTTACCATGAGCAACCTTCAGGTCCCTTTCAAACACAGTATTTATTATACACACCAGATACACTCAAAAAGACACACACACAACACGTACACAATGCCGAGAGACCTGATCAAGGAATGCTTTATTCTGGAGTATCGGTCATTCTAACGTGTGATTATATATAATTGTGCTGTGTCCCTCTCATTGGCAGAGTTGAACAATCTTATTCATGTCTTCCAGCTGTGATCGCCTCAGTACTTTAATTAACTGCATAAGATAGTATTCCAAATTCAGTGACGTGGAGTTGTGTTCATTTCTATAAATCTATTTATTTTTTTATATTTATTTATTTATTCACTTATATTTATATTTACTTATTTATTTTACTCCGCAAACTCGGAAAACTTAACTCCTTTTCTTTTTGGACTGTCTCCATGGCCTTTTATGTCTGTCAGTAACGATGACTAGCCAGTGTAAGGGCTTTCTACTCGGGAATTTTAGAATTACATACCATTGTTGTTCTTGAGTACAAACAAAATTGTTTATTTTTCTATACACTCATTTCCCGTTTCGAAACAGAATAATAATAACAATGCCAAGTATAGACTTGACTTTTTTTTTTCAAGATCACACAATGAATGAACTGATTCTGAGGAAAGAGATTCGGATCCAGAATAAGACTTCAGCTTTGAACCAGTTCTCCGACCAATATCTGACCGACTGAGTTCAAAGGTCCAACAATTCTTGGTGCTGGAGATCTTAGCGACCACATCGGCGAGCAGTCTACATGCAGTTGTTAAGAGAGGCCTGCCATTAAAACTGAGCATGATTTCACAAAACACTGTGATCTTTGTGTGTTAGTTGTTTGTTTGGTTGTATTTTTATTTATTTTTTTATTTATTATTATTTTTGTCATTTTTCGCTTTAAAATTCTTAAAGATGTTAGATTATAAATGGACAACATACTTTGTTTTTTCAGCAGGCGCACTGTGTAGGTTTTTTGTTTCAAATGTTGTGCACCGCCAACTTGTAAGGTCTAGCCTACTCCCCCCGACCGCTCCCCCCCCCCACCCCCCATTTATCCCAGACTTCTGGTTGCTGCCAGTTACTTCTTTTTTCTTCTTTTTTGTCATAGGGACAACTTTCCTTGCCCAGATGAAAAAAAAATCATCAGCCTAACTTGAATGTATCAATTTAAAATGTTTTCATAGTTTTCAATTTTCTTGGAATTATATTTTTTATTTATCTTTGCATTTTCGTAGGGGCATGAAAATAATTATTTATTGACCTTTTGATCATTTCAGCACCAGTTGTAGATGAACTTACCAGGTATACACAACTCCTGGGGAATTTCTCCTGATATTTTTTATGTTGCCATCCGGGAGAATATCAGTATCTGATGGCACTTGATCTTTGCATCACTCAGTGACGCAAGAGGGTGAAAAACATGTTCAACAACAAGAACTTCTCGTGCTCCTAGGAATGAACATAAGTCATGTAGAATAATTATGTTTCACCCTCATGTACATTCTGTGCTAAAGCCAAAATTAAGATGCGTGTATACTTTTAGTTGTAACTGCAATGACAAGGAACAGATTTGCACAGATTCTGTCACACATTTACCATCATTCATAACACTTTGATCCTAATGGCAAAGTAAGTATCCACAGGTTTAGCCATTCAAAGACAGGCCAGTGACAATTTTGTGAAACAGTAGATCTATTACACCGACCGGGCTCAAAGCATAGAGATGGAGAGCATGTTTTTATTTAAGGGGGGGGGGGGGCCGGGTCCTGAAGGTGATTTTTTTATTATTAAAGATATGCTATTTTAACCTTGTCCATCACATTCGGCATGTTCAAATTAGAGGAAAACAGTGAAAAAA
>JBCEWB010168791.1:0-10264 GCA_039654565.1 Peronia peronii | reverse complement strand
GCAAATTCAACATGTATCTTATTGTTATTGTTACATTTTAAAAACTAATACAAGCCTTAGAACGTTCAATAATGTATATATATCCTATTTGTGGAACTTATGAGCGTGTGTGACCATGTGTGTATCGGTATGTATGTGAGTGGACGCGGCGTGTATGTATGTGTGAGTGGGACACGTTTTTATTTAAGCATTCATCATCAACACTGTCATCATCATCAAGTGTCTTGTCTGAAGCAGATATTGGTGATACATGTACATAGTTGTCCATCCCTCTCTTTTCCTCGGGGCCTTCATGAAGGAGTTGTGGTTCATGGTGGTGTTAAACATGATAATGATAAGATAACCCAATTATTCTAAGACACAAAACAAAACAACAACAAAAACTGTTATAACAACAATACAGAACAAACAATACAAAAACATAACAAATAATAGATAATACATAGCTTTCAAAAAAAAAAAAAAGATGATGACGTAAAAAGTTTATTTCATTTCAATTTTTTTTTTTTTTTACACCAAATAACAGAGACGCAGGCCCAATTTACCGGTGTTAATTGGCTCGGCGATAAACAAAAGTTCTGTCAAAATGGTGATTTCTTTTGTTGTTGTTGTTTGCATCAGGACAATTACTTCCCTTTGCTAGACGCACAGGCAATTGAACAAACATTGTAAAGAAAGGGAAAGAGAGAGAGGGTGGTGGTGGGAGAAAAGGGGGGGGGGGGGAGAATGATGAAAAAACACACTACGAAGGATGAGCTTTATTGACCATCACCTAAACTACATGTACTTCCCTATGCCAAGTACAAGATGTATAGATAAGCATTGTATAAAAAGAGAAAGGGAGAAGAGGTAGTGGTAGTGGTGGTGGTTGGGAGGGGGGGGGGTGTTGAGTGGAGGGGGGAATGATGAAAACACACTACGAAAAGTGAGCTATATTGACCATCACACAAACTACTTCCCATTACAAAGTACAAGAAATATAAGACAAACATTGTAAAGAAGAAACAATTTGTTTTTTCTCTTATCTGAAACATGAGTAAAAAGGCCTCCACACCTACATATGGAAGCGATGGTGTTACTGAGGTAATCGGTAAAGCAAAACCCCAGTGTGGATGACAAAAACCGATGGAATTACATGTAATTCCGATCTATCGTCTCGCCAAAATATTCAGCCTACTTGATTTTTTGGTCGGAGTGTTGCACCGCCCTCCCAGACAGCGCGGCGCCAGTGAGGTAAGCGACTGCAGGAGGGGTGTCAGATAGTTGATAAAAAGATTAAATTTTGATCAAATTGAAAAAAAATATTTGCATTTTTGAAATCTGCGTATAAAAATTAGTAAAGTCTACGCCCACACGGCCCGTTATAGTGCTTTTTTAGACAGATAGTTAATATTGAATAAGGCTTTCAAAATTGATCTGTAATTAGATCCACTGTGCCCTACTTTGTCTCCATCCCCTTGTCTTGTCTTTTGTCGTACTGCACATCTCACCTTGAACTCGATATCCTATTACCCTGAACTCAGCGTTGGAAATGTAGGTGTGGATGACAAGCATTGACTAGTAGCGGCAGAGATTTCCCAAGTTAATTTAAAACTAAAAAGTTCGAATGTAGGTGTGTAGGCCTTTTAAGGGAAAACTCTGAAAAATTCGTCTGTGATGGAAATGTTTCTTTTTCATAACATATATTTTTTTTCATATTTTTTTCTACACCACATCATTAAATAACAAGAGCAAAAATGATTTTTTTTTTCTTTCATTGCAATGCTTGTATTATATCGTCCGTTTACATCGAAGGGACGAATAGATAACAATCCCTGTATGACGAAAAGGTGAACCTCTACCTTCCCTGCATGAATAAAGGGTGAATCAGTTAGATAATTTATTAACCGATTCGACCCTTTGTCATGCAGAGAATTAAGGTTCATCTTTTCGTCACACAGGATTGTTATCTATTTGCCTATTCGTCATAAAGCCGACGTCAATATACAACTTGTGCTTGGCAAAGTGACTTGTCAAACTTATCTGTCTGGAAAATATAGCTCATTCTATGAAAATAAAAATAAATAAAAAACATAAAATACTAAAAAAAAACCAGGGTATAAAAAAAAAAATATTCTTATTTTAATAATTTTTTTTTTCGACTAATAACTGCAATAAAAAATAAGATAAGCGACTTCTCCACTTTTATAATGCCTGTTCAACAGCCTTTGGGTCTGGCAAAAGAAAGTACATATAACTGGGCTGATGAAAAAAAGAATCCCCATTGAAGACTGAACTCTTCCTTCTTGCCAGCTGGCCAGAATTTATTGCACATGCAAATATCTTTCACTCCACGCACTTACAAATCTGGCACATCATGGATCCATTCACACAGCAGCACTGTGCGCAAGCAAACAACCAGCGCAGACAAACAACAAAACCCATACAACATGTACTGAATTTGTGTGAACTGACATTCAAATTTGCAAAGTACAATGGAATTTCCAAGCTATGTTATAAATCAAATATAAAAATGTGCACTCGAAAGCCCGCAAGTACACAACATCATGGGCAATATATAATATACAAGTTCAAATTCATTTACGGACTTAGGAAAATAGTTCGAACACCAGCCGTAACATTTTCAAGTTTCGAAAACGGCTTAAAAAGTTTCTTCAACTTCAAGACAAACAATTTTGCAAATTCTGCCCTGATTTTTGTTAAAAGCAAGTGATTACTCTATGTTATATGACATTTGTAATTCTGTCTTGTTTTCTTTGTTTAACTTAATTGATGATAAAGTATATTATCTCGGTCACAATAGAAGGCTGAAATTACTTTGGTCATAAACTATCGAAAAGCAGTCCTGAACAATAAAAATTATTGAAAAAGTGCTTTGTTTTTTCCCTTTCTGAAAATAAACTGAAATAAAATTTCAAAGCACGGGATGTTGATTTCCCTATGCGATACCCATAGCCTGTACAATGACATGAAAATATGTAATCTAACATGACTCAACTCAAAAGGAAGTGAAAGTAGCTAAACTATGACAATCATTCCTCAAGTATTAATTCTTATGGCGAGCAGGTATAATCTGTATTCGATTCTTGGTCATTTCATCTCTTGGCTGACATTTCATGTTCAGCTATTTGTTAACCCTGATAGATCTTTTCCAAAAATGCAATGCTATGCAATTCGAGTGATCACTCTTGCCCAAGCTGTAGTTGGGGAGTATTCCTTTCCATTTTGAATTTTGCACCCATTTTTTTTTTTTATTTCACTGTTGAAAAGATCTCCACTTCAAAGACTAGCAGTAGCAGTGTGCTAAATGAGTTCACCAGGATCACTTATGGAGTTCACCAATATCCACAGAAATTCCATAAACCCATAACCTTGGCCTTGCCTCAGCCGTAATTTTTTCCTCACTTTTTGGCTTGACTGTATTACGGTGGATAGGAAATTATAACTAAAACTCTTCGCCATGAGTGACAGACTCATAGCCTACTGAACCTAGATGCCCTCCAAATAGTAGTAGTGAGCAGTGTTGATGATTTAATGATACAGGAAAATGCTTGATGTACTTCCACATTTGGTTTTTCCTGAAATCTTGTGTTCTACTATTGCTGGGCCAGTCACTAAATAACATGATCAAGCATTGTCCCCCAGGACTGCATTGCCAACGACTAGGACAAGTATGATGACACAGACTACGTGTTTAGTGGATAAGTCATGCCAGATACAATATTCATACAATAATATTAAATTTGATAATTCCTCTTACATAGAATGAACAAAATTAACATGTGCAGTATCATGCAAGCATCAAATAATTTGTTTCTGATATAACAGTTCCATGCTGTACATGTACAGAAACAAAGATAACCGCTCTATGTCATCAGCTCATCAGACATAATACATCAACAACACAAGAATAATACATGTATATATAGCAGTGAACAACACGCATATAAATTATAGTATATGAACAAAAAGCTATGGCATAGCAATCAAATAATCAAGACATAGCTACAATCACACAGAGTATTTCAACACCTGACAATTAGAGGATGAAAAAGGGAGAACATCATTTTTTACAAACTACCTTATATCAATGATTTGTAGTTAATCTCTGTCACATGCCACCTTTTTGCCATTGGTCTAACTTGAGTTTAACACTGACTCACTTGAAATGACAATAAAAGTCATCCCTGATTGAACAGAATGGCCAGAAAAGGATTCATAAGAAGAGCAAAAATTAATTTCTTGTCCAAATTACTAGATACAAGAAGAAAAAAAACAACAAGAAATACAACAAGAGAAAGGGCATCATTAGGCACCGACATATGCTGAAAGTTGGTCCTAAGTAGCACTAGTCAGCGCTTATGCAGTCAGTTCAGCCAGATTTAACAATATAATTCTGTACTTTTGTACAATTATCCTCTATTGCTATTGTATGTAAATTTCAATACGCAGATGGCAATATTCTTTTCACATTCTTTTCTTGTTAATATTTTGATATGTGTTGTTTGTGATCTCAGAGTGATCTAGACTTAACAGCAATCATACCACCCAAAGACCACCCCCCTACGGGCGTATATAAGTAGGTTGTTTGCTCACACTGCAGGTGGTGAAGGCCTGCCATTGGTAGGATGTCTCCCATGGAATGCCATCTTCGACATTCCAAGGGTGACATCTCTTTTCTCTCTCATTGCTCCTGTCTTCTGTCCCGCTCTCTTTCCTCTCTTTTTCTTGATGTGTAAACATAGCTTACCGTGTTTGGCACAATATAGCTGTAATCATGCCAATGTGCCGTTAAACCCCAACACAAACAAACAAACACAAAAGATCAACAATAAGAGACATTCAATTCAAGCCGCTAGCGTTGTTTTCAGTGACAAATCATCCGGAAGATAAATTTCTATTGGCATCTGATCAGTACAATTACATGCTAATGAATGAAATGTTGCATAAATGTAAGACGCTTGTAGTCAAATATGTTGCACTGATCACACAAACATCAAGTAATAGTGGGTGAACAAATGATCTGACAAAAGCCCTTACTATCAACTTCAATAGAGACTGATTTGCCAGGGCTCAGCGATGATAATTCAGTGAAAAATAAATGACAAACCAAGACACATCCTCTGTCCAAATTTTATACAAAATGGAGAAGTGTAGCTTGGCAAAAATTCATATGACTCCATGAAGAGATGATAAGCAAAGTATGGACTTACTGTATTCAGATGCCCTATTTGCTGATATCCATCAAATTCATGAGTATCAGAGTAAAGGATCATCCAATAAGTTACACCTCCTGCAAACATCATAATTATTCAATTACACTTCCTGTAAATATCAAATTCAGTTACACTTATTTCTATAACCATCAAATTTAACAACTGTGGTTTCTGGGGATATTCTTAAACCTCATCAAAAGTCAACGGAAATGAACACACGGTAAGACAGTAAATTATGTGACCTGACCTGGCAGGCTTTGTTTGGTCATTAATTCTGTTGTCTTGGCAACTGCAGTTCATCCAATGATATGGCAGATTAAAAATTATGAGGAATCATTGGGCTAAAGAAAGCTAAAATGACATTACTGATGACTTTATAGCAAAGTATTGAGCTACAAAAACATAGAATGTCAACTTGTAAGTGACTCAATACATGTACACAAACAAACAAACAAAATTAATGAGGAAAAAAAAATCTATGAAATTGATGGAGTGTTGAATTTCTAGTTTGGTGTGCTCTTTTTCAGGGTAAAAAAAAAAAAAGACACTAACATTAAACAATGATGCTTATCATAACAGCATTTGTCCAAATACAACTGATAATAAAAAAACCAACAGTTTGGAATGTAAACAGGAAACACAGTTGTGTGAATTATATATTTTTAACAAGATCAAAATTGAAATAAAATCTGGGTATTAAAACAAAGCTAAACAAAGCCAAAGAACTAAACTGCTTATAACTAAAAAAAATAAGGAACCTACTTTGAAAAGTAACAATTCTGTATAATGATCAAATCCAAAACTGAAGCAACGGAATTAATACAAACATATCATTAACTTCATTTTCTCAGGAAATAAATCATCAGCAAATTTTAGAACATTAAGAATAACTAAAACATCTATACAAAAATTTTACATGACATTTTATGGGATGTGACAACCAACATCTAAACATCTGGTTTCTGATTTGCAAAATCTGAATAAATCTTCCATAACTGCAATTATCATAATATCAACATCACTGTTGGTCTTCTTTCATTTGAAAGGGACTGACTTTGTTTCAATACAACACCTTTTTCAAATCTTTCCTCTTTTTTCTCTTTCAACCAATGCAGTTGCTATTTGCAGTAAATAAAACAGTTTCATTTCAATTTTTGGTATATTTCAGTTATGAATAAACTTGAAATGCTTAAGTTAAGCAATAAAGCTACTATATATTTTCAATGAAATCAACTTATTTTGATGCTGAAATCCTGTTCTTCATTGGCAAATTATAGTTTCCTCCATTATACAACATACATGTACTCAGTTGATTTTTCATTCAGTTTATTTCATAAAGGTATACATGCAATAGGTGACTGAAACAAGCATCATCTACTAAAAATATCCTGATGCATATTATAGTCTATGTGAATCAAAGTAAAAAATATTGTTAAGTTAAGGTCTTATATTTTTTTTCCTTCAATTTACATTTCAATATCTGAATGCTTTACACACTTTCATCTGTAAATATGTGTATGTTGTAATAAATAGCCTATCATGAGCAAATTCTACTGTTATTTCCCTCACAGTCAATGAAATTAGTAAAGCCACATACCCTACCAGTGCAAATGCTACCTTTGTGCAAATCTGAACTTAGAACAACTGGATTGTGCGTAAATGTTTAGAATAAAGATATGTCGCGCCAGTGGGCAAAATCAATGATGACAATTTTTTTACATATAGCATTACTTTTTCATCAATGCAAACAGAATTGAGTCAACTTTACCTTGGTGAAAAAATGTACTGAGTCCCGAACTCTTCTGCGCCGTACTATTCCTATTCACAGAAAACTCCTGTGATCTTAGATCAGTAAAGTCAAACTTTCTAGACTAGGTCCTCTTTTGACATCAGAATCATTTCACCAGATCGGACCACTGATGGTGGACAAAAAAAAAAGTGAAAACATTTTGGCAAATATACGCTGTTGTCTGTCACCACAGCTGAAACTAATGACTACTACCAATACCACTTATGTTTTCAAATAACTAGGAAAATAAGAGAGGACAGACAAATGTTTAATAAGAGAAGATCTGCAATCTTTTTTGCACCTCTTATGCTTTAGACTGCTCCTTTGTCAGCCATATATTTCTGAATCTTTATCATATTAAATATCAAATGTGGACATTTGAGGTGTGAACATCAAATAGTACTAAGGGTTCAACTTTTTTGATTACATGTCTGGATTTGGTATAGATTACGACTTTGGACATATTTAATTATTAGTTGTATACAAGTTCCTTTTCTAGGACCATAAAAAAAATAGGAAGCACAAGTTTAAGTTTGCAAATATGACAGGAAGTGTAATATAAAAAGAATAAGAAAAAAAAAAAAGAAAAAACAATCAGCTTAGTACCATATACATTTCCACTCTATATTTCTATTTCTTCTTTTTTATCTTTGCTAGTCAGTAATGAAGAGACAATGAAGACAAAGGTGTGTGCAATGTTGTATTTAAAACATTTCATGATATTCGTATGCATCAGAATATTTTTAATCTCTCATCTTCACCACTATACGACATACACTGTATAACGGATGGACTTCTTTACACAGTTATAAATTGTTGAAAGTTTATACACATTTGTTGGTGCATTTCTGTACATAGCTATCCTACAGAGAGCAGAAAGGGAACATAATAATTGTGTCACATTTCTTGTTATTTTGTTCTCTCCCTTCCTGATGTTATAGGATAGAGCAGTGAAATTTACATATATAAATACAGCATTTGCACTATTTACACAGGTCAAACGCTTGGCTGATTCACAAAATATCAATACTACTGAAGTACCGAGTCAGAGGGCAATTCTCTAACTCAGATCTGTACAAGTCTCATATATCTGAAGCTGAAAAACTGCTGAGTCCTGAAAGGGAGTCTGTCAGGTTAATAAATCTTAGAATGTTAAAAATATTGCAAACTTTGCTTCTTATCAAGACAGGTCTATTATTCAGCATGCCATACAAATGATGGAGTCACTGGCTTTGAAAAGAAGTTGGTAGGATATCTAGAGGCCTGGTAATTATAGAATTAAAAGAATTCTTATTCTTACAGATCCCCCTGCATTATTATCTGGTATCCAGCTGATCACTACTGAATACCACCCATTGCTAGCAGGTGACATCACATGACTTGCCACAAGTTGGCTGTGTGTAAAATCGTGACCTACGGTTACTTGAACATCATGGAGAAATGGCTGACACGTCCCGTAGTATTTACATTGTGTAGTTGAACATCTACAACTACAAGGCACTTGTGTAATAATAGATGATAGATATCCAGATTCTATCCCTGTGGATGATCTTTGGAAGTCAAAGCTCCCGCTCTCATCTCCCCTCTTGATCAAAGTGCTCAAAAAGTGATCTGCTTACAGATTAACTCATTACACTTTGTCTTTGAGCAACTTTCCCAGTAACATAATCAAGGTTGGAAAGTACTCAACTTCTACTGCCTTCAGAACTAAACTGTCGTCACCTGAACTCTTCATTCAAGACCAGAATTTTTATCCCCATTTGGGCTGAATTTTTTTTTTCATATTAAATCCAACAGCCAGTCAGCCAGGCCTAAAACTCGTAAAGGCTAAAGCAGCTTTGACACTCTTGTTCTGGGATTAGGCCTATAGCTAAAACAGTGGTGCCAGTGTTGATTTACACTTGAAATTTTTCATTTAGAAATTAGACCCATTCAGATGTGAAACAATTGCTGGGAATGTTATTTAAGCCATAGGTCTAATACTGGAACAATGCTGTGGGCACTGTTTTGGCCTTCTCAGAGTTAAATATCTTTATAGAAGCCATAATTTTCCAGGTATCTCTACTTACATTACTAAGGTTAACCCATTTCATTTCCCCTCTCCGTTTTTCACCTCTCCTGTGTTATGAAAAGTGCTAAGATAACCTCCATCCATTCACACCTCTCCCCCCTCCTCCTCCCAGTCACCTCACTTTAACCCCCACAGCAACCAAAGTGTTAAGATTGGCCATTGCAATTCTTGCAAACTTTTAAAGGGCAAAAAACATTGAAGCCCAAATGAAAGATTTAAACATCTAGAGCAGGGTCTTCCCAACTGGTGGGTCCCAACCCCTTGCATGAAGCCTTGGTAGGGGGGTCATGAAACCTTGCTAGCCATGCTAGAAGTGTTTTCGGAGAAAATTAATTTCAACTCATCAATTACACATTTTATGCTCTTACATATTTTTTTTTGTTCTTGTTTCAGTGTTTCTTTCTCTCTCCATCATAAAAAATAACATGCAAAATGGAGCTGCTGATAGTAAGGGGGTTGCGTGCATTTCAAGCTTTGAGTAAGAGGGGTTGCAAGTGCAAAAACCTTGGGAACCACTGATCTAGAGGCATTTTGTGGGGCAGCAATTTATACACAGAGATGGATGGATACAGACTGAAGAAAGAAAAAAAATAGGAAGGGAGAAAGAGGGGAAGGGAGGAGAGGGGAGAAAAGAAATGGTAATAAAAATTTGAGAATCATTCCATCATCCATCAGAAAAGTAATGCTGAAAGAACTGAGTTACATCTCTGTGTGAGACACTTTCTGCAACAGCAATGACAGCTTGGCACGTAGTGAGACTGGTCTTTCCAACAAGGAACAGAAAGCAGAAGAACATAGACAAAAAAGAACAGATGTGTGAAACTGAAAAATGATGGAACTGAAATGAAAACTAAGACATTTTTTAAAAAGCTGGCACTGAATAATAAAGATCGGTCTCTAACTTGATTTAGGAAAAAAAAAAATACACGTAAAAAAGTAACTAACTAAATAAATAAACAGATATAAAAATAAATAGATCAATAAATAACATACATGAATAAATAAATAAAATAAATATATAAATAAATAAAATAAATATATATATATAAAAAGAATTAAAAAAATAAATAAGTCAATAATTCCCTTTTTTCAAATTGTGTTCATTTATACCTTTAACTCTTTCCATGCCAAAGAACGATATATCGTCGATATCGCGGGCCGCCATTGTGCCAAGAAACGATATATCGT
>JBCEWB010168780.1:0-10265 GCA_039654565.1 Peronia peronii | reverse complement strand
CATTGTGTCATTCTGAAGCCAAGGAGGAGTCTCTATAGTCAAAACAAACACCCTGAGGTTTAAGCAGTGGCGCCGGCAATGCAGATTGACAAGCTGGCAAAGCGCGCCACAGGGTGTTGCAGCCCTTAGGCTGGGTCGCAGTTCTAGAGTTAATGATATTTAAACAGAACACATCTCTTTCAATCTTTTATCAGCAATTCATGTATATCCATAAAATTGGTCTTCTTCTTCTTAGCCCCTAACTCCATCTAGAGTCAGTGCTTGGCTCCTGACAGGTTGTGCACCAATTCTATCCATCCATTTTGTTTGTGGGTAAGGGCCTGGATCTCCACAAACATTTTCTTGTCCACTCCAGGCATGGATACTGTTGGTCATCCTTTCTTCTGCCTACCTCTTTTTATTATTTGCTTTCCATCTACTATTTATTGGAATACGGTATAGCCTTATTTTCTCAGTTCTGATAAATGAAACTAGTGATAGCTGGTGTTAAACATTAGAATATGGATTCACAGAGTAGTGTACTGTGAACATCAAATATTTAAATGAGACTCACTGAGTGAATTGCTTTATTTCTATTGAAAACCATCACATTCTAATTATTAATTCCGTAAATCGTTAACTTATCGATAAATGCATATTTTTTTTTTATCCATGAAATTAGATAAATGAATAATTGGCACTTGCTTTGATAGTACAAAAATTTTATGACACATGCTAGCACTAGCCACTACCCCTAATCTCTTTTACAGAGCTTTCCATCTAATTCAACATTGTCCAGAGGTCTCCTGCACTTAGCCCAATCCATGTATTGTTCAGCGATCTTCACTTTTGTCCTATAAAACTGAATATCATGACTTTAACTAGCAGGTTTGGTCAGCCTGTTTTATAGTTCTCCTCTCACATACAGCTTTATCCTATATTTCCTGTGATTTACATCACTCTAGTCTTTTATCTAAAGCCTCTCAACAAATCTAAATGAAAAGTCTGCTCTAATATATACTTACAGACATGTCAGTACTGACATTGTGTGAGAGATCCACAGAGATATGTACTAACTGTGGGTACTTTGATACCAATGTACTAACACAGCCTGTGCTACCTTGAGCCAACATACTAGCAAAAGCCTGTTGAAACGGACATAAAAACCTTGATGTTAAGCAACAGAATTTCTCGACAGAATCTTTTTCTCTTTTTACTATTTCTGTTGGCACAGTCTCTGATTCTGTACTGTCTTTGAATGGGCCAATCTCTTTATTTGTTCTATTTCTGATGGCATATACATGGAATAACATCCCTGCTGTTTTGTTTCTCAATTCATCACATTCCAAAGTTTCTGCCAAGTTTTAAAACTTGTTTTACTATTTATTTCAAGACATTAATTTTTTAGACCATTGGCTTTTTTACCTCATATGATATGCTACTGCCACCAATTGATGTACAATGTGTGAGATAAGAAGTAAATGCAATGCAATGATGTATCTGTATGATTTGACTGATTTATTGTGTGCAAGAATGTGTATTTTTCATCCCATTTTTGATCACACTGGTGTATTATATTTTTGTTTGAATTGATTTACCCAAGAAATGTAAAATTTGATCATCTGGTTTATGATGATCAAATGAACAAAGCTGATCCATATCTTTTACACTGCTGTTAATATGTATGCTTTCATGCAATATGATATAATTATTATATTAATACAACCCTTTTCCTGTTTAAGTACAACTGAACAATGATGCACAGAGTTTTAGTTTTATTTCAAATTTTTTCCTAGGTGTGTGGAAAATTTGTGGGATACAGAAACTGGAAGTTTGTATGATTGTCATTGATCTAAAGAGACTGTTAAAGACTGTATGAAGATCAAGGCGGAAGAATCAGAAATGTCACTTTTTATGCATAGAAGAAAACTGAAGTTTTGTTTCTAAAGACTTCTATGCTTTTTCTTTGTTGAAGTTATTGATTCAAATCATTGTTCTGAACAACAGTGGCTCTTTCTTCTGATCTGTAAAGGAGGATAGATAAGCCCGCAGGCTAAACCCATGGACTGTTATCTTCAAAATATTAAAAGCTGGGCATTTGTTGTTTGTCCCCCCCCCTTGTAGTCTTCATATAATAACAGGCAATTTGTAGAGCGAATATGTATTGAGGAGAATAAGTGGTTTAGGATATTTGACATGATCACACAAATGAAGGATGAAATAAAATAAGGATTATGGACAGACAAGGAAAGACAAGGTGTAAAGTGAGATGATGTGGAAGAGGAAAGACAGTGAAAGAAAGAGGAAAATAAAAAAGGATGAAAAAAAGACTGAAGTAACTCAGGAGATATGAAAAAAAAAGGAAATGAGGTGTGGAATGAAAAGACATAGCGAGAGGAAAAAGAAGGAAGTAGAAAGTTTTGGAAGGTGAGAGGGACCCAACAGTAAGGGAAAAGAGGACCAAAGATAAAAAGGAGTTAGTTTTAATAGATCAAGCATAGATTGAATAGAATTGTTAAAAAGGTAGCAGTAAGAGAAAAAGAAAGGAGGAGGTATACAGTTACAGGAAACAGAGAAAGACATACATTGTAAATTACTGGAAAATATGGCAATTCCTTAGTATATGCTAAAGATATACATGTACATGTATTAACATAAGAACTCAACCAGGGCATCTTATCTTTCGGTTCACTTCACTGGAATCCTTCAGTTCCAAAGTTTGAGAATCAGTTGATTTGATTTTGAATTGATTCTAGTTGATCTTCCATGCCACATTCAGAACCATACACAGAGAACAAGACACACGTATACCAAGAGCAAAAAAAATTACTTTTATTCATTCAATCTCAGGCCACTACACATGAATCAGCGCATACATGAAAATGGAATTACTCATTAAATGAATTTTTGGCTCTTTGGAAAGTGGGATAATGATCAGGCCCCTCAAGTTAACCCTCTACTGTCCACCCAGTACAGCTTATGCTATACATTCAGAGACAAGCCTCTGAACACTGAAAATAAGGAAATCATAGCTATTTTTAAATTAGGAAACAAATTACAGACTCGTGATGATTAACAATAAGCAATTTTTACATTTTATTTCATTGCATGCTATTGAAATTTAATTTGAATTTGAAGAAATGCAACCATGGTATTCTTTTGTTTTAAAACTCTATGGTAGGCCCTAGAGGATTAATGAGATTCAAAGAGGTCTGTTTCAACTGCTTTATGTTTCATCTGCTTTTTGTTAGCTAACACAAAGGAAACTAATCTTCTAAAACTTTTATTCATCCCCACCTCTTCAAAACTGTTCCATATGATCAGCAGATGCATTGTCTCTGCAGTATAATTTTTTTTTCATGCTATCTTGTTCATTGTTGCTAGTGACAAGTCATATCATCAATCAGAATCAAAATCACGGAAATCAGACATGCTGCCCCCTGTCGCCAGTGACGCTTATTTACCACAAACCAGTGAAACACCATTTTATTAAATTGAGACGCACTAAGTCTTAAAGGAGTCTTTACCTGTAATACAACATACATTTCCTCGAGCTGATATTGAAACTAGTACAGATAAACACATGATAATGTGTTCATCAATCTTACTATGAAAGAAAGGAATACACTACTGAAATTACCAAGGCTCCAGTCAAATAGAAGGACAACATCAATTATGTTCTGCTCAATTGCCATATTTTACGGAATTACTTTTTGACAAGGAAATTGAATATGAATCTGCATGAAGCTAGCTCGAAACATCATCATATCTATGTTAACACCGTGCAATTCCAGCAATACATCGGTATACATGTACATGTATTTTATGAAAGATGTTATAGTTCTGGCTGTGAATTCAGACGAGTAGGGATTATTGGAATACATGTACATATCAAGAGAGCGACTGGCACGGCTATAGTTGTCATATTCTGTGGAAGTTTTGAAAATATTATTCCATACAAGATCCATTAGTGAAATATTCTTATATAACTGACTTCCACACTGTGACATGCAAAATAGATGCAAACTTAATCCATCAGAAAATTATTGTGTACAATTTATGTCGAAAAAAAAAACAAAAAAATTTGACTCGCTCACATCAAAACTTCGATCATCACGTAGGCATGCGTGTCTGCTATAGACGAATACTCAGTCAAGCACTCTTCCACATAATGCACCCACATAATTATAGATCCACATCATGAGCATAATATTCACTATACATTCGATAAATTGTCATATCCTCAATAACATAATGATAAATATACGTATGTACATGCACATGTACGATTTCACACTGCAGCGCGCGTCAGAGATCGTCATTGTCGATTACAATACATGTATGGTGGTATGATAGTCCACTCAAAGAAAGATGGAATTCACGGAGTTCTCGCGTCCTACAGTTACGATTTGATAGCAGAAGGTTTCATTTAAACGTTCATAATCTAACAGAGATAGATTTTGTCACAGAATGGTCGTGCTGCACAATTATCGACAGAGTAGGATGACGACATAATCTGTGTCCGTCATAGCCGCCATATTTTATTGAAATAAAAGTTCTAGTCTCCACAATATCCTAATGTTTTAGATTGTATTAGCTAAAAAAGCGTTACACGCGTTTCGTATCTAAAGAGGTCACAGTTTGTAGTCCTTAATCCAGTCAATGCAAAAGAGTGTGCATTATTCTCCATAGTATGGACATTCCCAAGAATCTGTTGCTAGGCCTATCTGTAAAATATCAGAATTATGGGAAGCTTTCTAATAATCAGCCATATTATGTCCAATGCTGAGGCCATACTGCTATGACATGCTTTCAGTTTCCATATATAAGTTCTCTATAAAATCGTTCTATGTGAAGAAGAGCGATTCTGTGAACATTATGGCACATTCAAATTTCGTATTTCTTTCACGCATTAAGCTACATGGTATATATTTATAAATTCGGCCTCCTTATCGTGCCAACTAACAACTGCTTCATTTTCGTGCCAACAAACAACTGTAAATCAGTTTTTGTGTCTGACTTGTGATTCAAAATGATGTTGACGATTTTATACATTGTTGACTGAAACTGTTCACTGTAGCTTACATAGCTGTGGATGTTGCACAGTTAGAAGTATTAGCCAAAATTGCATTTTCGGGTGTTTCTTTTCCAATGCTCCAGTTGTTTTTTCTTTTCTTTTTCAAATACAAAGCCTTCTCAATGGGGCGGGAAAAAGTTTGCAGCAAGTATACGAGGTATTTATTTAAAGTATCTTAACTTCTTGATTACAATTGTTGCAGCGATAGACAGAGACAAAGTCGTATAGCCTAGGCAAAAATTCTGGACATCTCAAAGAATTCTGACCATAGAAAATTTTCTTTCAACATCATACAGGCACACAGTAACAGTTGAGACAATACAAGAATAATTTAGAGGTTCGCATATATAAAATATAAACAAATAAAAAAGAAAGGAGATTCAGGTAGATGTTCACAATGCAGATAATGTTTGACTACACTGGTGTGAACTCCTTTTCGTACGGACGCTATGGAGCGTTTATATGAAAAGTATAGCAACATTTATAAATCGTCACCTTATTTTACAAGTGTTCATCTCCATTTTCTAGAAAATCAGCGTTAAGTGCATCGATAGATTAGGCTCAACATATACATGTACACTGTTCCCTAATTTAGATTGAGAATGAACCTGGACTTCGCAAGCCATATTTATGATTATGTTTACTGTGGGTCCTCTATATTACATCTAGAATGAAAACTTCAAAGCGCGATTTCTCAAAATTAAGAAAAGAGGAGATAGACCAATTAACTGTGAACTAATGCCAGGACATTACACTTGACATTTGAAAGGTTAACAGCTGACCTCCGTTTTTTATGCAAAGGAACAGGAATAGGAAATAATCACTCAGTCCGCTGCTAATTAAGCCCACATAGTGTTTGCTAGTCTCCTAATTAATACATAGCAGTCTTACGAGGTGACATTCTACGGGTGTCTCAAAAGTAGGCGTTTCATACAGCGATGTGGATACATTTGCGTTAGATCGGCTGAATAAAGTTATTGATTTCGTTTTATAGTACTATTTTATCTTTTTGGCCACTGGACGCAATGCTTAAAAACGTAGCAATACCAATAGTCCCATAAAAAAAAAGTTTATTTGACAAATGAGCATTTGCTTGCATAAATTTTCATACTACACCACGATACATAGATGATAGAAACGGCTATGAACACAATCTTATACAAGTGACATCGCGGCTCCTTCTTTTTCCTTTACGTAGGATCAGCATACCTGTTATGTTTTATTTTATGAAGACTTGATACACTTGAACTACCACAACTTAAAGAGAACTGAGTTATCACATAAAATACATGTAAGATATACAAAAGCAGCACAGCCCAGCTCGATGATGACAATTGATAAGAGGATGAACGGCCATCTTTGTCGTTTTTCAGGCTATCCACGCCTGTGGAAACACAATATACAGTAATTAATAAGAATACCTAGATATATTCACACTCAGCATACATTAAGCGGTGTCATGGCATGATCAAATTCACTCAGTCTTGAATTCCTACATAAAATTTGTGTCTTTTCTGTGACTACTGTGAGATCAGATTTTGTTTTATCTGTTATTCCCTACTCTATAACAGAATGCTTAGTTATCAACAGCAACAACAAAAAACAACAATTATAATATGATCAACAGTATCAATAACATGGTTGCTGTTGTGAGCTATTCGCCATCTACCTAGATTACATTTGGACGACGGCTTGGTTTGGATGAATATGAAAATTTGCGAAAGATCCTTTGTAAGTTTAGGAAGTTACATACGGCAATAAAGAGCATGGCAAGTTTTGTCAGTTATTATAGCTTGTAATTCTTACCTCATTGTGCTCAAAATGGATCTGATTTAAGTCTCCGAAATGCAGCTGATATTTTCGATAGTGTTTTGGGTCGACGATTGTAAGGTTAGAAAATGCCAGAGTAGTGTATATGGGAAAATGTATGTGGGAAAAAAATAAAAAGAGAAGAGGGATAATAATTTCCCTATGACTTTATACAATTGTTATTTGACATAAGGAGCGTTAGAGCTCCTCATAAATAAATGTATTGTGGCTAAACTTATTTTATGAATCCTTAACTCTTATATTATAAGAATGGCGGAATCCAGTTTTAAGAGCCATATGCTCTAAATGTTTTGTTCTAAGAAGATGGTCCTTCTTATGTGAGGACTCGTTCACTTAGTGGCCTTGTAGGTTTATCACTCCAAAAAAGAACAAAAGCCTGATAAAGAAAGCACAACTTGGCGGTTTAAAGTTGAGTCATCTTGAAATTTTCTTTAACATTTGAAACCAGTTCCCCTCTAGTTATAAATTTTTTAAAAAATGCCATGTGAATAATCTTAATCTTGATTGTGGATCCATTAAGGGGGAGGAGGGGGGGGGGGCTGAAATCTGGATTTTGCTAAAAAAAAAAAATGCCGATTTGGGGTTTTTGTTTTTCCATAAAAGGTCGGCCTTTTCTGCGTATAAATATATCAACAAGTGGATATGTTCATTCTAACGTATTTGACCTATGGTCAATCAACCGTAGGTCTAGCCTACTTTCAACCAGGATTTGGCTCCACCCGGCTACTACATGCAGTCGTAGATCCTCACTGTTTGATTATATGTAGGCAAAGAGCGCATAAATCACTTGATTATGATCTCATCTAGCAATATTATGAACTCCAGTGCCATGGATGGACATTAGATTATCCGTAGCAGGTATTGTAGCATGAACTTCCACGTCCTATAAATAGTAAAACTTTCCTTTATTTCTGCGATTTCAGAACTTAGTTGTGGACTATATGCCACAGTAAAGGCCAAGAAACTCTTGATTTGGACAGAAAAAAGATATGGGGACCACATTATAGGCCCTCAAGAACCCGGAAGTGGCTCTTTTGGGGCCCTTATAATGATGGGGGTAGGGAACAGTATTCGAGAAACATTATGCCCAGAAAGCCAGGTAGAGGCAACACAAGACATAGAAGTTATGAAGAGAGGGCTAGTATGTACAACAAAGGGCTGTTTTGAGCCCAAAAGCCGAATAAAAAACTCTCCATGTCAATTTTTCCATGAAAAGAAAAACAAAAAAACTTTAAACGCGTATTTCTCAAAACCTGTTCTTTTTTTTTTTGTCAGTATTTTGCTATCTTATCCACTTTTTTGTTTCCTAACCGATTCTAACCAAATTGGCATACATCATGTTCACAACAAAACCAAAAAAAAAAAAAAAACGTACGTACGCACGTCCCTTTCTGTTGGTAAGTTTTAGAGAAAAATGGGTTTTTAGTATGAAAAAATGGCGAAATTTCAAATTTCGCTACATGGCATTTTCAAAAATTTCTAGAAAATTTTTTATTGTATACAAAGGACTGGAAATATATAACTTTTTAGGTATTATGTCAAAAAAGATGTTCAGCAAGTGTCATCAAGTTTTGTTAAAATTTGGCGGACTAGATAGATTTTGAAGTCAGCCATTTTAGAGATGCCAAAATCCAAGATGGTGGCGTTGCCATGGCAACTATTTGAAAAAGCTTTTTTTTTTTCACTGTTTTCCTCTAATTTGAACATGCCGAATTTGGTGGTAAAGGTTAACATAGCCTATCTTTAATAATAATTTCATAAAATCACCTTCAGGACCGCCCCCCTCCCCCCTTTAAAGTAAATATTTAGATAAGAAAATGAAACGAGCGGTTGCTTTCTTTGAAAATGACTATAAATAAAGTGTGTGTTTGTGTGGAATGAGGAGGGGGGGGGGGGGAGGAAGGGGCGGGGGGAAGCAGGGGAACCATCAGAACTCTAACAAAAGACCTGGGTCAGAGAACAGTTCTACTCATTATAACCAAGGGCAAAACTCTCATCAGACTAAGGAAGCAATTTCCACTGAATTTCTAACAATAATGTTCCGAAACTACGTAATGATTGCAGTACATGTCCAGAAAGTAAAACGAACAATAAAAAAACCACACAAATAAAAGTATTGCGTAAACTAACGAACAATTAAACAAGTTCTGGAGACTGTTGTAGAGGAGAGAAATCATGCACATATCGACAAGCAATTCTCCTGAGATGTCTTCCCAAATCAATGCAAAGACACCTGTGCAAAGAGTCAAAATTTAAGATTTGTCGCTTTCAGAAAGACCTACAGAGCTGTAGCTCACTAGCCACTGTCATTAACGAGAAAGCCATCCGAGGGCGGTGAGCAAACACTTTATCCCTGCCAGTGGAAGATAAACGAGTACCAGTTATAACCTCGAGACGATTTCCCTGTAAATGTTGAGGCATCTGATCGCTACTGAAAACGAATGAACTTGATAACCCGATTCATTCACATTACTTACTATAAACAAACGCATCAGCAGTGCATTAGCGTAAAAAGCTGACAGTCATTAGATAACAAAGATTTCATTGCCGAATTCTTCATCTGTTCCTTGGCTCAGGTTCGTCCTTAGTCTAGCCAGTCTGTCTGCCTGTCTGTCCTCTGTTTATTTTCTCTCCAAAGTAAATTAAACTGTCTGTTTAATCAAACAAAGTTAATAAAAATAAACATAGCATCCATTCTTCACGCCATACTTTGGTAGATTACGAGATGTGCATGTGATACTTTCCATGATGACTTGTATTCATAGGCCGACAATTCCTCGGCAGCCTTCATCTTCTTGCAAATATTTTCACTCTATTTCATGTCACTTTCATGGAAAATTTCAATTCTGTTTACCTTTAGAACATGAACAGTCACTGTAGAATTTTCCATATTTTACAACATTTTCTTTTTGTTCCTGCAAACTTTTTAGGGATGCGGGACAATACATTCTTATACGCAAACACTATTAGTTTTCCAGTTTATAGGGAAAATTCCAGGTGGACCATTTTATGCATTTAAATGCATGAGTGTTCAGCCTCAATGCAAAAGATTAAGATCATCAGCCTTCAGGCCAGTGAACTAACCAGTCTTCCGACACTGTATCTCTCTCTCTCTCTCTCTCTCTGTGTTCCCTTGCTTCCACTGTAATTAGCTTAATGTCGTTTATCTGTTGTCGAAATCCAAACAGCCAGCTGTCGCTAAGATTTCGTGCTTTCGTAAATAAACTGTGCAGTTGCCGTAACCGGATCTAATGGGTTTGAGCTGATAACAGGTATGACAAGTAGGGCACTGAGAGACAATTAACGTATGTATGTATGTATGTATGTATGTATGTATGTATGTATGTATGTATGTATGTATGTATGTATGTATGTATGT
>JBCEWB010168769.1:0-10265 GCA_039654565.1 Peronia peronii | reverse complement strand
TTCCTCACTGTCATCCGGCGACTTATTGGGTCTTACTCTGGGTAGCACCCCTGCCCAATCATGACTATCATGTTCGCTAGTGCAGGCTCAGGTGGAAAATAAAATAAAATAAAGTATGTCGAAGACAATACATGCGGGGTTCAGAGCTTATCTTCCCCCTAGGTGGGCTTCCGTGAGGTCTTACGGGTACTCCGGCCTCTCCCTCTCGCATGTGAACATAAAACAGATTTGGCCCGAGGGTCACAGCCAGTGATGGTCGCTGGGAACACGCCGCTTGAGGATGGCTTTCCCCAGCTGCGGTCCCAGACGGCTCAGCTTTGCTGATGTTCCACTCGGACTCAAACTGTAAAAACCTCCTGGCCTGCTATTGCTCTCGCCGGTTAAGATATTCAACGCATTCATACCATAAATACAATAGGGGAAGGGAATAGTCTGGCCCCCGCCTGGATCAGGTGCATGGGGCTAGGGAGGCGGGTACGGGTACCCCCACCCTAGTCCATCTCCCCAGTCCCCCACCTCCCTTTGGGGGGTCAGAACTACGGCTCTGTCTGGTTCGGGCGGACATTATGTTTTTAAAATTTTCAAATTGATAAAAGATAAAATTGATCATATTTTAATTGCATGCATATAATAACACATATAACATAGATGGACACAACTTTATTTACATTGACACACTGGTTAAAAATTTCGTTGTCATTATAATATAATTTTAAAATGCACCTGTACATATTTTGTTTGTAAAATATTTTGCATGCTCTCATCTTTATGGCGGGCCGCATTGTTATCTGTTTCGAGGAAACGTGTGTTTAAAAAAAAAAAAAAAAAGCCTCTTTTATTCACATGGAGCCATACACATATACATAGATATAAAGCGGCTCGTGGTGGTAGGGACGCCATCCCCTGTCACAGGTCTTAATGACCTGTCCACTACCAAAAACTATACATACATAATATTCTAACTAATTCATACTAACTATTGTCTTTCACTCTTCACCTACATCCAATTTTGTGTGCACCGGGGGGGGACTTCCATCCTATCACCTCCAGTGGGGAGGGCGGCCGAGCCCAGCTTCTCTATATATATCGCGTCCCGCCGAGTCGGGGCGAGGGAGCGAACCACTTTCCAGGGACGCAATTCCATCCCAGGTGTGTCACATAGTATTTTAATAGTTGTCCCCCCTATCCGCTTCAGGGGGACACAACTCTGGGACGGGAACTGTACTTTTTCTTTAACTCAGTTGCGCCCCTGCATGATAAGTGGCGGTCTCGTTTCCTCCCCCACACCGAGCCGGCGCGACACAGTGGTGCCCACGCTTGCCCTACATTATAAGTCGCAGGGTAATATGGAACAGACCTATATTTTAAAAAAAAGATCTTCCAACGAAGGCGGTGTGACCTTATGCTCTTCTGGCAATCAACGCTGCTAGAAACACGGGTTAGGGGGATACTAAGACTAGACGTCTTCCGTGTGAGTAACAGACTTGATAAATTTAAAGCCTTTTAACGTCCATGCCTTACAAGAAATAGCAAAGGTGTTAATAATTAAATCTTGAAGTGAAAAAATATATATAAATGGTAACGTTGATGTTCTGTTCTGGAAAGGTGACTACAGGGAGGCCTTCTGAAATTTACCACATATTACACCCAGTATTGATTAATCAGTGAATCAGTCGAAAGAGGACAGGCAAGAAAGTGAGACGGAAGAAAAAAAAAAAAAAAACATGCATCATTTAAAACAAAACGAACAGGGACCCACCGAGCATTACCTGCTCCACTACGGTAGCCAGCTTAGTCTTCTCCACTGCAATACATTGTATAACCTAGTATAGCCCTGAGAGATTCAAAGATTGCCACAATTTAAATCAACTCCTTCGTCACAGACTTAGAAGTTAGGCCTAAACGATCTGTTGTTTGTCCGAATTAATTAGGAGATATTAATCATATTTTATTGTAGGCTTACCAGCATTCAGAGATAAGGGATGATTGAAGAAATGCATGCACACGCAACAAAGATGAGAGCATGGAAAGGGATCAATAACTGTAGTCCAATAATATATAAACCTTTACCGACTCAATTGAAAAGCGCATGGAATTTTGCTGGTTTCAAGATGTCCTTCCTTTTCCTCTATGTTAAATCCTTTAATTTCACACAGACGTACAAAGTGTGCAGTGCTTATTTTTAGATGCAAATTTTACCAAGGACTGAAAATACAAAGACGTAGAGACGATGCTATACTAGGAATGTTGAACACATATCCCAGCACAGAAATTATCAGACAAACAAGAGTCGTTTACCTCAAAAAGAAAAGTAGCTTACCACCTTCAAGTTGCTCTCACTCCAGTAGATTTCATGCCTATCTCTCGAGAGCACTGACTGAATGCACAGCGAGAAAATAACAAATTTCTCTCGTGAGAAGAGACTAAAATACCGAAGAAAGAGTAACAAAAAGAGGCAGAATAAAAGGTTGTTGAAGCTCTGAAGTAGGTCCACATTCTTGGGGGTTTTCTCTTACAAAGGGAACTTCTATCAAGAGACCCTACCATAGACTGAAAATCAAATGAAAGCATCTTCAAATAACAATATATGCTATTTTAATTTGCCATCTCCTTGAACTTTTATAGAGTCTGAGATAATGTGTATGGAAACATTTACATCTACCACATCTAACAGAAAATGGGATCGTGTCTGTCATATTTTTGATTAGTAAGACTTCGGAATCATGACGTCATAAAAATCAAATCGTCCGTTGTTATTTTTATGTAGCATAAAATGATTCGGGGGAGAAAATTAAAATCAACATATGCGTTTAAAAAGCTTGTATTGAAGTTTTATCTTATAGTATCCAAGGCACTGCCTTGCTTGTTCCAAAGAAGAACAAACAAACAAAAATCAGTTCAACCAAGGATAAACTCAGTTGAATAGATCTATAAATGTTTATGCCTTACTACTGCGGAACAAAAAAACATTGGTCATGTTTACTGAAGGATTTCAACTCTGATTTTCTTTGTATGATTTTATGGCAAATCATATGATAATATCAGAGACCAGAACCTAGATACAGATCACAGTAGCTTATTACTGCACCAATGACATCAAATTAGAATCTAGTAGCTGGATCTAATTGATGATAACATTTATCTTAACTTTTATATCTACATATCAAATGGTTAAAATCGTGGACTTCTGGCTTTGATTTACTGATCTAAAATTGATGATACTCTTTCCAGGCATTAGACATTTAGATTTCCCTTTTAATATTGTTGATCTGGCCTAGATCGTTTGTTTCGGTATATATCACGAATTGTACGTCATCTAAAGCTTTTTTTTTCAGTGTCGAATGAACTGAGTCTTTTCGGCTTTTACTTCTCATGCTGCAGTTTTTGTCTTCAGACATTCTAAGAGAGAAATCCATCTACATCCAAGCAATAATAGAAAACTTGTAATCCTGTCCATCTAAAAGCCAAGACTGCTCAGTTGTCATTAGTAAAATGCTGTTTGCAGATAACCCGGTTCTGACCTCACATACTGAGGGAAAATTACAGCAGGTGATCAGCTTGTTTCTCACTTCTTGCAAGAGTTTGTTTCCAAGATCGGTATAAAGAAGACCGATGTCTTGAGCCAGGATGTTCCTACAACGCCGTCAATCTGCATCTGATGAGGAGGTGCTTGAAAACACCGACCAGTTGAGTTACCAGGGATCCACCACCAACAATAACTTGTCCCTCCAGATTTTTTTTCAAGACATTTTTAGTCTCATGTAAATATAAGGAGCACATTTTAATGCACGTTTTTTTTGTTTGTTTGTTTTGTTTTGTACAGTGGAAATTTGGGATCAAAATTTAATTTTGTTCTACTCTCTCAATTCTATAACCCTAGGTACATCTGATGGGCTATAAACTTTTACATTCATGCATGGATGAATAGCCAACATAGTTTCAGTCAAGCAATGTCACCAGTTATAAACGGAATACAAGATTTCTAAAATAAATTGCTAGTAGAAAATGGCGTGTATCTCTTGCTTGCAGTTCACGAGATATTTGGTTATACCCATAAACAATATGACAGTTGTTAGTCTCTAGTTCTGCACCAAAGGAGTTCTGAACTGTTATCGAGTTGTAAGAGGCTTGTGGATAAAATACTAAGCCCAATGTCCGACAGTGGAGACCATGGAACTGTGTGTTGTTGATCATTTTGATGGATCTGTCACTCCAACACTGACTCCGCCCTCTCAGAGGTATCTTTCTGCCACGTCACCTTCCACATTCTAACACGAACAGAACCAGGTTCACAACACTGAATTAGGCCCACACACACACACATATAAGATCTATACGTTTATCTTTGAAATATATTGTCTTGCAAACCACCCATTAAGCCTACACCTACAACGCTTGATGAAATATTCAAGCTATATTAAGTTTTGTTTAATCCTCTAGAACCTATGATAACTTAAGAACAAAAAGATACTATGACAAAATTAGTTGAAATTAATGGTTCATTAACAACTCTCTGTAGTTATTTTGTCCTGCGAAATATCTTTGATCTCCTATCTATATATGTTTTGAAATTGGTTCTGCCAATTCTGGGAGTACGTCGTGATTGAGTTCTCTTCCCAGTTCTCTTCAACTTTTTCCCTCGAAAGAATCATGGAAGACACCTTGGAATATCATATTTGTTTAATGTCCGGTTGTGGGGGTGAGGGGGGTGGGGGATTGGCGGAGGTTTGACTAGCACAAACCTAATGTTTTCACATGACAGTGATGATCTTGCACGACGAGAGGAACACAAGACGTTACCACTGTAGCCACCAGCTGTTTAACTGATGGAGATGAAAGATAATAATTAGAGCTAAATAAGATCAAAGCATGCACATTTAACATGAAACAATATATGGCTTTGCTCTCCCCATTTGTTTGTAATCTTGTCTCCATATCAGTTCCTCACACGCCTTTCTCTCAAATTTCCTAATATTCACACTAAAAAGCAAAGTGAGCAAAATTAAAGAGCAAGAATAAATTGAAGTTTATTGGTATTGTAAAAATTATGAAAAGGCTATATCTCGACATCGAATATGCAATTTGTCGCTTAAATAGTATCAGTTTTCCTCATTAACAAGGCTCAAAAAGATTTTCATTTGTTACAAAATCAAAACAAGTCACAGGACATGATACAGGAAGCCTTTATATTTCGTTATGATTTTACCTGTCATCTGCTGTTAATGCAATAATCCAATTTTATTATTACTGTTCGCAAGTATTCAGTCTTGTTAGACAACCGGCTTCGCTCCGGGTGGGGTGAGTAGTTGTGGTGAGTAGAGGACAGAAGGATAGGAAAGACAGATTTATGGAATAAACAGCTGTAAAAGAACATCAAGCAATTATTATTTGTGAACAAAACAAACATGCTGATTCTGTCATATTATTTATAATCCAGAAGTAATTTATTCACAATATCTCTTATCAATGAGAGAAAAATTGGCTGTTCAAATATGCAGATTGGCAGGCACACCAGCTGTTGTTTAATACTTTTTATGAAAGTGCAACAATTTCTGTAGTGCGAGAATGATGGGCAATAAGTAATACGAACATGTCGTACCGCTGAGGGGGCTTCATTTTCCATGCAGTAGATATGTAAGAAAGCAATTTTATTGTGATCACTTGGTTCTACAATGAGATGGCAAAGCGGTCGAGTTTCATGTCTGAGACTTCATCTGATTGCAGCCGAACAATATTAATTGAAAGGCTGAGTTGTATAAATTAATATTCTGCAGAAAGAGAAGAAAGTTGTTTTGGTGTTTTTGAATAGATCATGCCTTGAATTTCCGAGGGAAATTTCAATATACTGCAACGAGAACAATGAACACTCAACATCATCACACGTACTGAAATGTCACTGAGCTGTTCCACACTGCTGTTGACAGATTTGTAGCCGTCTGCTCTGTAGAAACCAGATACGTTTCTTGATTTTGGTCAAGGCTCCTAGCCTACTGTCTATTCAGTATACGTTTACAGATCCTGACCAAGATTCTGTTAGAGAACGACGGGATTTTTAAAATTTTCTGTCCGGGTCCTGATCGCAACTCACCAATACAAGTCAGAAAAAGGGAAAAAAAAACAACTAAAACTCAGGGCAACCAACATTACAGCACTTTCCACCCCAATCCGACACTGTGATGAAAAGTCCTGACTGGACAGTGTGGGAGTGGTATCTAATCTGGATATAAAAAAAACGGAAACTGAATAAGGCAGAATTTCCTTCCACCCTTCTACAGTAGCAATAGAAACAGTGACAATTTTTTTTTTAGGTGCTTTTTGGTGTTTCAGAGCACTGAGTCGGACAAGCCATTTAGACACTTTTAACACATTTTTCAGATCTATAAAACCATATGAGCAATCACATGACGTGCTACATCTCCAGACTGCAGTATATCGACCTGCTGAATGAATGCAGAGAACATCGCCATTCAGAATCGCAGCTGAAGACTAAATCCTTTCTGGATGTGCCCATGGGTGTGACGCCTCACAAGAGCATGAACAGCTCTAGAGACCAAATCAGAAGCGAAGACATAGGTGGTTGACCTGAAAAGGAAATAGTCGAGAGCATTGCAGCGGTCACTGACGCCCGGCGCATCAGTATCCTTCACAGAGGTAAGAGAATCGCTATCAGCACCATCGTCCAGACGTCTGATACACCGAAGGCAACGGTGAGCAACAGGGGTGGATCCTTTGAACTGAGGGGAGACTTTTACATCCCAAAGAACATCCTATGTTTCAAGTGTCAACTCTTTTGCCACACTCAAGTACACTGCCACTATCTGTGCTCGCTGTGGAAAAGGTGGCCAATGCGACCTCGGATTGCACTGCAGATCCAAAAAGTCTCAACAGCCAAGACGACTATGCGGCGTTAGATAAGAACTGCCACAGCTGGCAAAAAGAGAGGGCCATTCAGTGCTAGAGAGCCGCTTATGACGGACCGTACCGTTACCCCTTTACCCCTGCGTTTGAGGCAGTGTGGCCTAAGTTACCTTCAGTGACCAAGTCTAAGACTTATAGAAAGGCTTGAAGCATCGTCTCCGACACTCCTAAACCACCAAGCGCGGTCTTCGAGGTTGAGCAGATTAACCAGGGTCCAAAATGTGATTGGGCAGAATAAAGTTTTTTTCAAATCAGTTGATTACATCGCCGTTGTCATCGCTGTGTGATGTACTCATTGATGAACGGCCTGAGATCCAGATGAGGGACTCCCTCATTCAGGGGCTCTAAAATCAGACCAACCTTGGTGGTTGAATCTTCTGTCTCATTTCCTGCAATGCCTACATGACCCAGCATTCATCATCCACGCCGTCCCCTGCCGAATAAACTTTCCAAGCCCTCCATACTAAAAGATAAGTTTGCCAAGGTAGCAAACCCATTGGCGTTTCACTCCAGTTTTCGCCTGTGACAAGGGTTTCTGGGAACCCTCGGATTTTTCAGTGGGAACCGTCCTGCAAAAGACCACGCTTGGTGGTTTAGGAGTGTCGGTTTTCAACCGTCAGCGTCCGGATCACTCTCACTTCATTTACTCTTTTCTCTTCAGAATAGAAACTCCTCCACAGTGTGTGGCCTGTGACTGCCAGTTGAGAATTACTTCTAGATTGCGCGACTTCAGAGACGCTCCGAGAATCCATTTGTCGCGTCACTCTTTGAAAGATCGTCCTGATAAAATGAGGCAACAGGTGATTCGCAGCGCCACACCAAAATTTAGGATTACCATCGTGGACGTGCGATATTGAGGACATGCGGCGGGCCACATGGCAAGATATAAATGCTTTTTATAACTCGATAATTATAAAAGACATAATAATAATAATAATAATAATAATTTTTGTTAATTCAACTACCTCCATTCTGAATAGCCTTTGTGATGAGTTTTGGCATTTTTTTTCGTATTCTTTTTGCATTAGGTTCGAAACAATCTGACAACACTGGACTTTTTCAGCTAAATTTCATTTCGTTAACAGACGTGCATAAATAAAAGGTAAGGGAGATGACAGAAACGACACAACGTTTGGCAAAGAGAGTATCAATATCTGTTTTTCAATTGACGGAGTCTCTACAAAATAGTCCGCCTCAAGGGTTACTGCTGCATCAGTCGAGCTGACATTTTGGAGCTCACTGAAGTTAGTTTTCAGATGCCTTGGATCCATTCAAAATATATAATATGTCAATGTGGAAATTAAGTATTTTGTGTAATACAGCTATATCAGTTTGAGAGAGCATTTATAAATTGTCAAGAACCCATTAGACCAATGATCCCATTGGTATAGATTGTTTCCCCAACGTAAATCGACATCTGGGTATTAAAACTAGATGAAATAATAATGCAAAAAAGGTGGAAAACAAGCTCATTAAAACTTTTGAACATTGCAAGCATGATGGAAGGCTTTCGTCTGGATTTCAAAGCGGTTGTGACTAAAAATTTTGAAGTCAGAGTAGTTGCCAAAACTAAAAAAAAAAACATCCTCAAAACAACCAAACAAACAAACAAATTAACAAACAAAAAACAAACAAACAGACAGACAAAACTGCCAAACAAAACAAAACAAAACAAAAACTGGCAAATCAAAAGCAAGCAAGAAAAATTAGGGTTTTCTCCTCCTTTTTGGTCTTAATCCTTAACTTCCTCTACATGCCTCCCCGCGGGGGCCGGGGATTTATAAGCAGGTTCTCTGCTCCCACCTCCAGCTGGTGTAAGCCCGCCATCGGTAGGATTTCTCCTATGAAGTGCCATCCTCGACATTCCAGGGAGACATCTCTTCTCCTCCTTGCTCCTGTCTTCTGTCCCGCTTTCTTTCCTCTTTTCTTCTTGACGTGTAAACGTTTCTAACCGTGTTTGACACAATATAGCCGTAATCGTGCTGATGTGTCGTTAAACCCCAACACAACACAACACCTCTACATGCATCGGGACGTCTTTGGTCGAACTGTGCACTAGTGACCAGTCTGCTTCATCAGTTATCAAGTCAGTATTGATGGGACCGGAAACCCCTGCAAATGTTGGGGGTTTTTTTTTTTTTTTTGGTCTTTTTTTTTTTTCTATTTTCTGGTTCATTTAAACAAAGATATTCATTTGTTTGAATACGATACTGTTGTGCGTGTCACTTGACACATCTGTGGAAATCGACATGAATCAGCACGACTATGAAAAGACCTGTATACATATGACGTTGTTATCACTTGCTCACATCATTGCTGGTGCAGCAATATCTCTCTCCTCCCCTCCAACTCAACCACACATACAATCAGAATTGTCAGTTATCTAACAGAGTAATACTATATATTACAAAGTAAATGGAATGTGTCATGGTAATCTAAACTGGCGATGAGATGTTTTTTTCGTGCATTCGGTCCAGATGGACTGCAGTCTGGCAATCCACCGTCAATAAAATGTTTGCATTCGATTAGAAATTCTAATTCGCGTTCCTTTTGAAATCAATATAATTTTCAGTTTGTGGTATTTCAACTCTCCCTCATTCCCACAACAATTCCTAATAGTGATGTTAATATAATGGCTTTACTGTAGGCGCAAAGACCGAAAACTGCGACAGTAAGGAACGCCCGTTGAATGTCATGATTTATTAAATTGTATGGAAATATTAACTAGTCTTATTCCACCGTTTTCTTGAAAAAAAAAGTGATGTCTTATTGTAAAGTGCGAGGGTTGATATAATTAGACATAATGCCTCGATGATCTTCTCTTAGACTCATTTTTAAACAAAAAAACAAACAATCAAACAAGCAAAAACGATTGGCTAGCTGATATTATGTGTTGGTTCTTGTTATTATGACCTCAGGGAGAGGGTGGGATGGGGTTCTATACTACTATTATGTTATGTTACCCTGTTATGTATATGTGTATGTGTGTGTGTGTGTGTGTGTGTGTGTGTGTGTGTGCAGTATTTATTTAGTTATCAACAGCATTACTCAACAAAGATTAGAACTGACAGCAAACGATGCCTATAGATACCCCATCCATCCCATTTCACTTGGTCCATTCACCTATTAATCCATCCATCAGTCCATCTGTTGATAGATCCATCTATCCATCTGCCCATCCATCCATCTATCCATTTATCCTTCCATCGAACCATGGATCCATCCATCCATCCACTCCTCCATATGTTGATCAATCCACTCATCATCGAGCCTGTTATCTATCTATCTATCTATCTATCTATCTATCTATCTATCTATCTATCTATCTATCTATCTATCTATCTATC
>JBCEWB010168758.1:0-10265 GCA_039654565.1 Peronia peronii | reverse complement strand
TAGATAGATAGATAGATAGATAGATAGATAGATAGATAGATAGATAGATAGATAGATAGATAGATAGATAGATGATTGCAGAGAAGGAATACAACCAGCTCGAACGATTCAATTAAGGACAATCATTGTAAAACTATGTAACAGAATCGAACTGTAATAACACACTTGAGTCTCTGATTGTTTTGCGATTGATATGTAAGAACAGCAAGAGGCTGCATTCTCTTCCTTGATCCTGGCCGTCAATACAGAAAAGTGAAGTCAGCAGAGCAGCCTCTAATTATAGCATCTCTGGACACACAAGCTCAAGACGTTTACGTTTCCCAAACCGCCCCAGTCCATGACAAATATTATGTTTCTGTTTTGTTCCCATAACATTGAGATTCTATTCTGCAGTGGGAAAGGGGCGGGCGGGGGTGGGGGGGGAGGGGGGTGGGGGGAGAATTTGATGGGAGGAGGATTGGCTGCAGTGTGACCTCAGAGAAGCAATGGATAAAAGAAATCGTGAAAAAAAAGGATGGTTTCATTGAATTTATGTTAGCCAGGAAAGCAACCCACTTTCATTAGATGAAGCACTTAAGATCCGTGCGTTTTTTAAAAAATAATAGCTGTCTTTGAAAGTGCTGAGGAAGTTCCGCTTAACCATGAAGTGACATATAGACTGGATAGATAGGCTTATATTTTGTGCTCATTGAGAGGGTTCCACATTACCAGGCTTACATTTTGTGCTGACTAGCAAAGACATCATGGAGATGTGCTATGAAAGTTAGATCAGTTTGTTTTCTCAAAGATCATGCATGTATTCGTGGCCTATTCGGTTGCTGATTTCTTTGTTTGTTCGAGTGTTTGCTTGTATTTTGTTTTGTTTGTTTCTTTTCTTTTTTTTTTTTTGCTTTCTTTCTTTCTTTCTTTCATTGGTTTCCTTCTTTCCTTAATTCTGTATTTTTCTTTCTTTCTTTCATCCTTCCTTTCTGTGTTTCTTCTTTCCTTTCTTTCTTCTTTTGTCTTTCTTTTTAATATTAACAATGTTGGAAGGGAAAAAAACATGTTCGAATTTTACTAATGCTAGATTTGAACATATCGACAAGTTCTGAAGAATAACAATACAAGCTTACATTTACCTTCCTCCTGGAGGCCTGCACATAATAATGTTTGTGTGGCTGGCTCTAATAACCCTTAAAATCGGTTACATACCATTAGATCATCCTTTAACGTTAAGCCTTGCTACAGTTCTCCACTTACTGGTATCGTAGTGCCATCTCAGTATTTTCAAACAGTTTTTCTTTCTTGAAAAGACTATTGATCTAAAATATCCTCATAAGAATGGATTGCTTTCCCGCTCAGCAGGCAATTTCAATGAGGTATTCTTAGGGCGGTCACATGACTGAGCGGTTACAACTCATATGCTGATTTGTTTACATGCTATGCGCATCGCAGGCAGCTCTGGACGAATAATGGGCATTCAGACGTGTTCACACCGCATAAACAAATCCATGTGGAGTGATGATCCCTCCGTCATGTGACCGACTTCGAAATGTCTCATTGTTTCAGTGGGGCTCCCAATATCCTGGGAAATTCCATCGCTCCATGACCTTGGTCTTGTCCCTGCCTTAACTTTACCTCACTTCTTGGGTTGACTCTGTTCGCTATAAGTGAACGATTTAATAAATTAAAAGCCTAGTGAACCTAGATCTCTCGAAATAATAATAGTAATGAGTAGTGTTAATGATTTAATTACGGAGGAAAACGCCAGACCTATTTCCGGCCGGAACTCCCATCGGGTTTTTCTGAAACCTTGTATTCTTCTAAGAGGTATTTCGAGATCGGTCAAATGACCGAGGAAACATCGTTCACATATATGGCTTTGCTGATATGGTGTGACATGTCTGAAAGCTTATCATTCGTCAAGATTTGTCTGCCATACGCAGAGCATGTAAACAAATCAGCATGTGAGCGAAAATCCTGGGTCATGTGACTTTTTTCGAACTGTCTCATTCAGCTCACAGTGTCACCAGAGCATCGCCGTTTCATGATGTTGTTGTTGTTGGCATTCTGGCTGATTTAGATGTTGCTGTCAATAACATGGTTAGTCAGATTTGTTCACAAAGACTGACAATGTAACAAATTACACCTGCCAGTCGCTCGCTGACTTAAATGGCAAACATAAAAAACCAATAGCTTGTAATGAGCTGATCAGCAAACAGTATTTCGAACAATGAAGCACCATTTCAAGACAAGGCATTTAATGCTTTGCCTGCCAACAATTATGTATCCGCTCTGTGTGGGTAAGACAGGCAAACATTCCCTTTAACCCGATAAATCTATTATGTTAGGCTAGAGTGCGATTAAAGATAAATTACCTTACAATTGAGAAAAGTTTTCAAACTTATGACTTTTTAATACAGACTATAAAGATCCATCATTAAAGCGAATCTGCCTCTTGCCATCTTTAGGGCCAAACATCCCACGTTAATTATACTAGTAACAATATCATTGTCATTATAAGAACTTCGCCGGGTATCATGAAAGTATGACGATTTGTTCTATCAGCGATGCACAGTCTGAGCCTCAAGTATATCTCTCACTTTTATCTGAGCGACATATGCATGGAAAAGCGCCACATGGCATGGAGAAGTATAAATGAATGTATATGGGGATCTGAGTGATAGAACTGGAGAGGCAATACGAGAAGAACATCAGTGATGAGAGGACAGTATGCATCATTTCTATAATGAATAGTCCTAGCAGTTAGTCAATGGTTCCCTTTCACAACTATGCACTCATCTCCTTTCTTTATTTCTAGAAATTAGAAAAGGTCAGCCAGTTAATAATTCCTGCGATTAATGTTGGAATTTGTGCAACTAAAAAGTGTGAAAGAAAGTAGGAAGATAACATTGTTATCAGGTTAACAGAAAACAAAACATGGATCCCTGAGAAACGAGAGAGCAGCCTGCCTTAAATTTCATCCACACGGAGAGGTCAAACAAAAAAAAGAAGAAGAAGAAGAAGAAGAAGAACACGAATTAACATAAAAAGTAATTCAAATAGTTGTATTTTCATAGAGGCACACACAAACAAAAAATCATTTATTAGAGTATTTTTTTATCTCTGAAAATGTCACCAGAAAGTGCAGTATATAACTAACGTGATTTGACAAAATGCCTTTTTCGAAAAAATGCTGTTCAGAGAAAATCGCGATTTAGTTTCCCGATCTCCCAATTTAAAGATAGTGAACAAAATGCAGTTTTTGGTGGTTGATGTGACACAATACGATGTCTTTTAACTTTGTGTAAAATTTTATTTAAATTGGTGCAGAAATAAATGAACTGTGATGAAAAAGGCGTTTTGTCGAATCACTACTCAAACGTAAAACGCCTTTTTCCAGAAAAAAAGGCGTTTTGTCGCGTCTTGCGGAAGAGATAGTCGTCCTTGCGACCAGGTTTACTCGGCCAAAACGTCTTTTTCTTACAGAACTGACGTAAATAATACTGTTTCTTTTTTCATGAGTAAGTCTACATCGTTTTTATTTGGTTGTTTTTTTGCGACGGGTCAAGTTTAATAGGATGAATGATGGTCAGTTTGAGTGGTCATAGGCCTGGTTCCAGTATTTAAAAAAAAAAAAAAGCACAACGTCGTCCCTGTCCCATCTTTCCCATACAATGGCTAGGAAAGTTGCAATTTCGAGTACATGTCTTGTATTGGGTGCTTCATTCTCTGAACCCAGAGCTCTCTTTCCTTCCTAGCTGGTGTGGAAGCTGACATTGCAATGGAGTGACAAGTGACAGTGAGATTTTAGGCAGAAATGGTTGGGCGAGCGTGTTTAAATACGATGGAAAGAAAATAATTATTATATTGTTTCTGATTGTTTCAAGTTGGGAATGGTGAACACCTGCAGGCAAATCTGAAACTATGTTGCATGCTGTGTTGTTTATCATTCTATCCCTTCACTGGAATGAGTGTTCTGGTGGAGAAGGTAACTGACAGATCGGGCTGTAAGATGGTCAAACACTCAATGGTGTAATGTACAGGATGAATGCTGAACAATTCCGAGTTATCAATTCGTGTCCCAGCAGGAGCAGTAGAAGCAGAAGTTGATATAGAAGTGAAATGAGCTCATTATACTGTTACTCGTTATCCCGTTATAAGGATTATCTGAAGTAAATAGATCCTTCTCTCCACTATCACTATCATTCTGATGGCACATTCTTTGAATGAATAAGGACATGCGTGGGTAAGGGCAGTATATTGAACTAGGATGTTAGCAAAACTGAGCGGTGACGAACAGGTCTGGTTGTCACACGTCTTGCAACTTAAGGTTCTGGGGAACCATCAGTGTCCTCTAACCATAAGAGGCTGGCACCTTGGGCGTCTCTTCTCTTGTTTAGCCTTGTGACGCTGGTGTTTTGAGTTTTAAAGCGCTTTTACAAAATGACGATGCTGATGAGGAAGGGGAGGCATTGAGCTACTTGCTGGGTTGGCAATGCAAGTCAAATATACAGCAGGTGGGCATCTGATAAATTATGATGATGATGTTCCTTTTGCCGTGAAAAAGAGACAGCAGAGGCCCGAAACTTTGTATGCATACAACAAGTTGATATTTCAAGTTGCAGGTCAATACCCTGATATTCAAACACATGAAATGATGATTAGTACAAACATAACAGAAGAAGAAGACAAGAAAAGTGACTGCCCTTGAAATCTCCTTGATCTCCTTGAAAAACGCCAAAGGATTCTTGGGAAGAGAGGTGGTGTTGATATGAATACGGCAGGGCAGAGACAGAGAGAGAGAGAGGGAGAGAGAGAGAGAGAGAGAGAGAGAGAAAGAGAGCGAGACAAAGAGAGAAAGAAGGAGAGAAAGAGACGCATGAAGCCATGACGTTCAAATCTGGAACTTTCCTTCTTAACGTTGAGTTCTCGTCTTATCGTTATATTTTTCGGCAATTTTTCATTGCTTATTTTTCACAGTTTATAAATCTCAGTGCAAAAACAATTGAGTGACAGTTGGGACAGCTATGTCCCCCATTTAGACGAAAGAGTCTGATCTTTGTTGGAACGCCAAAAGCATCGTGAATCACGGAATTTCCCACGATGGTCAATGTTTGGCTTGGGGGAAAGAAAATACATGTATCATGAAATTTTGCCTCGTACATGCGCAGTGCCGTCTTGTGTGACCAACTCCAGATGAACGTCTGCGCGTGAGGTAGCGTAGAAAGTTCATAATGTTATGTAGACGAAATCAAGGAAACAGTTCTCGGTCTGAGAGTTGTGGTTCCAAATTTTAACGATTGCTACACTTATATATTCTATTCAAATTTGCTATACTTTAGCTGAAGGATTAGGTAATAAAAACTATCAACACTTGATGCGATGCGAGTGAGTATAGACTTAAAGGAGATCTATGTGGGAAAACAATTTTCACAAAAAATTTTATTGAACAGTAAGCCTAAAGTAAAAGGACAATGAAAGGAAGATTAGACAAAATGTTATCAGGAAAGCTTGTCAATTAAAAGGCGTTCTGTCACATTACAAATCATATAGCAAAACGTCTTTTTATACGTAAAAAAAAGGCGTTTTGTGAAATTAAAGGCGTTTTGCCATCTCACTCGGGCTTAGGCGAATGCCTATATTCCAAAAAATAGGCGTTTTGTCAAGTTAAAGGCGTTTTGTCATCTCACGCGGCTCCAGACGAACGCCTTTATGTCGAAAAAAAGGCGTTCTGTCGAATTAAAGGCGTTTTGGCGCGTTTCAGCAGATTAAAAGGCGTTTTCAAAAATTGTTTTCTTTAAATAATTCAAAATTGGTTGTGCTTTCTCAAATCCTGACCAGTTCATAAGATGAGGTTTGTTGATGAGAATCCAATAATGCAATAAAAAGTTTTGGCGCTAAAATCGAAAAAGGCGTTTTGTCAAATCACGTTAGATAATATCTTGCGAGTTTGATGTTGACGCTGCAGGTGAAGCCGAGACTTGCAGAGACGGTCCTGTTTGGACATGCCCACTCTGTGCCAATGCTGTCAAACGCTCCAAAGGTCAATAGGCGGGCAGGAGAGGTCTGGTTTTGTGTCGCTTTGGTTACAGTTAGAGGTAGATCTAATCTAGAGGGTGCAGCACGGTGTAGTTTTACATCCAGAAAAACAGCACCACAGCAACTTGAGACCAGGATCTGCTCGGGTTTTGTTCATTTGTTTGTTTTTTTCATTGTGTATGTAACCTTTTACTTCTAAGTGTAGGATTAGCTCGGCTTTGGGCCCAACTGGAAGAGCTTTGTTGATTGTGCATGCAGCATTTTAATCATAAGCTACTGCATAACAAGTTCAGAAAAAAAAAATTAAAGCCGTGAGTTTGAGCCAAGCTGTTACAGAAAGAAAGGTGGGGGTGGGGAGTGGGGGTGGGGGTGGGGGGTGGGTGGGGGGGTGTACTGGTTAATTGGTTAATAGCTAAATGTGAAATTCTGCCATGCATGATAGCCAAATCCTTTATTCCTGTGAAAGATGGACCCTCTCAGATGAATTACATGATACAGAAAGAAATGCAGGCTATCGCTTATTCCTTGGTATTTCATATAAAGATCACATGAAGAAGTCCAGAGATCGGCTAGTGCTGTATTGGAAGGTATGACGACCTCTTGTCTTTAGTAAAACAGCGGAAGCTGAAATGGTACGGTCGTGGCACAAGGTCGAAAAGCCTTGCAATTCGATCACACAAGGCACTGTATCAGGAAGAGGAAGTTCAAGAAATGGCCCGGCTTCCCTTCTGGTCGCCACACTGAGATTAGCTGAAGACCGGAACAGACAAGGAAAGACTGTCAGCAGTCCCCATCCGCTTTGGGAGAAGAAGTGAAACATGAAATCATAATTTCATTAAAAAGCATTTCAAGACACACATCATGGTAACAATATGACCTATCAATAGGGAATGCCTAGCTAAATAATAACACTGAAAGTGTCTGGTAAATTGTATTATTTTCAAGTGTATCTAAGAAGTACATACTGAAAAAAGGACATATCAACCTTCAGCCAGTAGAATTCATTGATGAGGTGAAAGTATAGTGCACACTTGGAAAGATGTGAATAAAGTCGTCACAGTTGCAACATTTCAGATATAATACAGCACACGTAAAAAGACCATGGGCTTGGAAAACATTCAACTGTAGAATATTGTCATAGCGCGAAATAGCTCAGTGTAATACAACAAAATATAGGAAAGAAACCAGCATCACTACAATAAGAATATCACATGTAGCTTCTGCACCTTTATGACAATAGACAGAAACACTCGCTCTTGTTCTACGGCATCTTTCTGGCAAATTTCATCTGATGCAGGGAATAATTTATAAGCTTGCAAGTGTGATGTATAAACATATCACATATAATATTGTGAGAATGTAACTGTTTGTTTCAATAGATTGTAAACTTGAGGATTTGGTGATATCCTTGAATATTTCATTGATTTCTTGAAATCTTGAAATTATGATCAGGCCTTTGATAATTAAATTTTATCACAGGGGTGAGAAAGGTTATGATCGTTTACCGCGTAATTAGTCAGATCTTCAGGAATCTCACTGACGAATGATTTGATGATCATCTTGGTAGGAAACCCGCTGTTTATCAAGCTAACTGAATCAATTCAGTTTATTAATTAATACATTCCACTTTTAGGACAGCAGGTTTTTTGTTTGCTGGACTGGGATTCTTCCTATGCATAAAGTCTTTTAGGGTTGCGAGCATGACCCTGTGCCTAGAAGGACACCCGAGCGCTAAAATTTTGATACGTCCTCTGAAGCCTTTTAACATGTTTGATTTTCGTTTACTGAAAATATATTCTTTAAAAAATCACAGTGAATAAAAAGATGAATTGATGGATGCATGGATGAGTCAAATATGGATGGATGGATGAATGGATGGATGGATGAATGGATGGATGAGATAGATGGATGGATGAATGGATGTTGAGATTGATGGATGGACGGATGGATGGATAGATGGATGAATAGGTGGATGAGTGGATAGGTGATGGATGGATAGATGGATGAATAGATGGATGGATGAATGGATGGATGGATGGATGCTGAAAAGATTAATGGATGGATGGATGGATGCTGAAAAGATTAATGGATGGATGGATGGATGAATGGAATAATGAAAAATTGAATAGATAAGTGAATGGATGGACAGATAGATTAACAGACAGAGAGAAAGACGGACAGATAGACAGATAGACAGACAGACAAACAGATATAGATAGCCACGTTTCTTGCAAGAGCTCTGTCAGGTTTGATTAAAATACTAATATCTTAATCAAAGGTATTGTCTCATTCATGGTGCTTCATAAGATTTCTCTAAACCCGCCAATGACTCTTTATAATATAAGCCTATAGTTATATTATAATTATAGCCTCGGTTTTCAGATGTCACTAGTTATAGCTAGTTTATCACCAGTTCTATGTAAAGGAACGATTGGAAAATGAGCAAGATAATTATCGCATAATGTACGATTGACTGGCTCGTATGATCGGCCAATGTTTATAGCGCTCCTTTTATGGGAATACCACATTCAGACAAAAGAGGCTGTTGGATGTCTATTTTGTTCATAATCCCCTGCTACTGTAAAAAAAAAAAAAAATGGCTTGCTTGGCTCTTATTTATGCCCTGTAACGATGTTGTGATCATTGGTCCCAGATGTGGATGAAATGCAATCTTTGTTCAGTTAGATAATACATAAATATATATATATGAATGAATTAATGCCTGAATGAAAGAATGAATGAATGAAAAAATGGGATGAAAAATAAATAAATGGATAAATAAACAAATTAATAATAAATATATAATAATAAATAAATAAACAAATAAACAAATAAATTAAATAATAATATAATAAAATAAATAAGCTTACCAATCTGTTGTGAAATTTCCCCCCGTATTTAAGCGTCAGCTCTTGGCAATTTTACTCTGGGCAGGTAGTCTGAAGTTATCCCAGTTGCTGCACCTGTACCCTGGCTCTTCAGGTATGGGCGACTATTCCTCCAAAAATTATCGACCTATTTTTCAGTGGATTTTGTCTTTCCAGATATTGGTACTATAATCAGCAACATTACGGCTATGTTGTGCCAGACAAGGTAAAGCACTTTCAAAATTAGGAAGGTATCTTATGATGCATATTAAAGATAATAAAAGCAAATAACGATAAATAGCTATCAGAAGCAAAACAACAACAACAACAAAATTCTGTGCTCCTGGTCGCTGGCCTGGAGCAAAGCTGGACAAAGTTTATTTCAAGACAGCTCAGATATCACAGTTGAGATACAAAGACCTATAAAACCATAACTCATGAGTTGAATATTTTCTTGGAAATCTTCCATTATCAGGGGTTGATTCTGTGGATAATATTGGATGAAGATTTACATTTCAGAGATCAGATTATTAGGAAAACCTTATTTATTTATATTTTGATTATCAGGATAATTGATTCATATTCCAGATTTGTCATCATAAGGATTTCATTCTAGAATTAATCCTTCGATTTTATTCTCGAGTGATTACAGTCTGTGTTATCATTAAGCAGATTACAAATCAGAATTAAATCTACTTTCAAGATTTTAATTCACGTAAGTCGGAATCGGGTTGACTAACCCCGACTCTAAGTAGACTGGATTCTAGGATAAAAGAGGTCGCACTTTGTTAAGGAGGTCTCATATTCATGTCCATTGACTCATGATCACGACATCGTTACAGGGTATAAATAAGAGCCAAGCAAATATATATATATATATATATATATTTACAATAACAGGAGGTTATGAACAAAACAGACATCGAACAGCCTCTTTTGACAAATATGGCATTCCCATAAAAGGGGAATTATAAACATTAGCGATTATGGCAGTCTTACATCATGCCATTAAAATTACACATCATTTTTTTTTCCTTGATGATTCGCTACTTAGTTTAAGTTCATAATCGCATGCATGCTGTCCTCTGGTAAAGAAAGTGCTTTTCATAGGAGACGATAAGTTCTCATTAGTAGTGATACCATCAAAATGGTCACCGAAGGAAAGGAGAAAAACAATTACGGTTTTTTCTGTCCTCTGACCTCATTAATTTGTCTTAATAGAATGACTTACGAGACGAATGGGTGAGCTTGTACATCCCAGTAAACAAAGAGAGATTTTGTCGTTGCATGCTTGAACTTCTTCCAGTCTATCTATCTATCTATCTATCTATCTATCTATCTATCTATCTATCTATCTATCTATCTATCTATCTATCT
>JBCEWB010168747.1:0-10265 GCA_039654565.1 Peronia peronii | reverse complement strand
CGTTTACATTTGTCACCCCAGCCTCTTGCATAATAATATATAATAATAACATGTAGACGAGATAACCATCCGCAGTTGTTGAAAGGCGTATAGAAAACGTCACATAATAATATGTTGTTATAATTTTCACCGGGAAACCAGAAAAAAATTAGCAACAACACTTATGTTTTTATCAGCTATTTTCACGTTTCTTTTTTTTTCTTTTTTCGTATTATTTTGCGCTCGACCTCAAAAGTTTTGAATTCACAGCTTTCCTCTCTACCCGACAATATAATTGCCAATGAAATACAGAGTTTGGTCCACAATTCTCAGTTTGCGATATCTCCATATAAAGTCTAAAGAACCCCGTCTTCAAGACATTATTCACCCATCCTCCAATGATTGATCCGTTTAATTGCAAAGCTTGGCCCGACTCACCATATTAGTGTTTATTCAAATTGGTCACGTTTAAACAGTGTTCTGTTAACACCATTAATTTGTTGGGATCTGTCGCGTACTTGCAAAATGCGTGACTCAATTTTACTGTGCTATTCGTTTATTCGAATTCGTCATCATTTTTCACGTCCCCGGTTTATGGCTATTACACCTAGCGCTTAGTTAGAACTGACACCATTACCCTGAGCCGTGCTGTGAATATTACGTCTACCCCCGCTGTGTAGCAACCACTTGAATAGGCATTGAATACGCGTCGTGTCAGTTAAAACCGTTTGTACCTATCCGTCACCTCTATCTCCAGTAGGCGTCATCGGCTTCATTTACAGTGAGTGGATTGGCACCTTCTTGTTAAATGAGCTCAAATTTAACCCTAGAAATGTCAAAACACTGCTTTGTTCCATTTATTATGTATGGAGCCTTTAAGTCATAAGCAAGTAAGATTATCTCAGCTTTAAGTGCCTGTTTTTGGTGGGAAGGATATAAAATTTATAGGCAGAAATTTGGGAATTTTGCCCGGACAGCGCGCTAGCGGTGTCTTCGCCTATTCTTCATTCCATTTTAATTCCAAGGGTTCTTTGACATGCCTGAGGTATAAACGGGACCTACGAAACATCTTCGTCCTCACCCGAGAAGGCTAGACGTCGAACTTCCTTACCCAAGAAGCCAAGGAACTTGATCTTTTTTCGTCCCTCGCTAGGGTTCGAATTTGGAACCCACTGCCTACCCTATCACCCGCTTTGGCGAATGGATAAAACGTTTTTTCAAGAATCAACAAATTGATTTGTACCGTATCCAGGACTTTTAACTCTTTGATGACGTAAGATGAATCGTGAGATCGATGAGTGTGCAACTCTCTGAGGAAAAAGCTGGAATAGGAGAACGCCGATATACTGGTGGAAAGAAACTCTTGTAGCTCTTGTAATGAAAGTGTCAAAAAAAAAAAAAAAAAAAGTAACAAGATTAGTGAAAACATCAGCTCATGAGGAGATCCTGAGACGAATGAAGAAACAAATGGCTCGGTCGGTAAATAAATAAATAAACAGATAAATAATAAGAAACATCAGTAAACGAATTATAGAAGGCTTGACAAATAAATAAGGAAGTAAACAAATAGCTACGCTTAATAGATAAATGCATTAGACAAATAAGTGAATTAAATAAATAGATAAAATAAATAAAGAAAGGAAGAAAGAAAGAAAATAATAAATAAATAAATAAATAATAAGTAAATAAATAAAGAAAGAAAAATTATTAATAAATAAATAAGTATATAAATAAATATATAAATTAAATACATAAATGAGCAAATAAATAAATTAAACAAATAAATAAATAAATAAATTGCCAAGTTCCGGCAGGTCAAGGGTTAAGAAGACCAGCGACAGGCTATTACAGTGGATCAACTTGGGTGACATGGGGGGCGGGGTGAGGGAAGTGTGAGAAAAAAAAAAAGAAGGTGGTCAAAGGGCTAAAATGTTGCAGCAGGAAAATTGGATGTCGTAACAACGAAATTGGAAAAAACGCTGGGTTGGTAGCCTGCCTGGTCGCTCGCTGGGATTGAGAGATTGAGTGATTGAGTGATTGCCGACTCAGAGAGAGGGAGGAAGAGACAGAGACAGAGGGAGAGGTGATTTTAACAGATTCATGGGCTATGACAAACTCTTCCATTCCGCCTCTTCTCTTATTCTTTCCTCTCTTTGGTCCATCTCATCTTTCCTTTCTACATTCGTCCCTCTTTCCCTTCGTCCTTTCTTCATCTTGTCCCTTTCTTCCTTTGGTTTATATCTCCTCCTTTTCTTGGCTCATCCTGTTTTCCTCTGTATTTTCCTTTCCTCTGTACATTCTTTCCATCTCTACGCTCATTCATTTCCCTTGTGTCCTGTTCCTGTGTCCCCTCTCGGTCTCTCTTTCGCTGCAGATTCTTTATATTCCTCCTTCTCTTGGCTTTTCCTTCCTTTATATTTCTTTCTTTTTCCTCTCTCCTTTCATTCTTTCTCCAGTTTTCTTCTGTCATTCTGTTTGCTTTGTATATCCCTCCTTTACTCCGCTCGTCAATCCATCCTTTATTCTTCCTTTTCCACTCCACATCTCTATATTCCTCTCTCTTTTTCTCTCTCTCTCTCGACTCTTCCTCTCTTCCTCTTTCCGTCCCTTTCTCTCTTTCCTCTAACCACACCACCCTCTCTACGCCCCTCTACATCCCTCATCCCTCAGACATCCGCCACCCCTCCATTTCTCCCTCCATCTCTCATTCATTCCTCCCTGTCTCGGAACACTTTCTTTCCTTTTTCTTTACGTGATTTATTGGCTCGATCTCGCTCGACGCCCCGGTTTCTTCTTCTTTTTTTTTTTTTTTTTTATCTCTACAGTTAATTTACTGGCTAAAGCGGCGCCTCTGCTCATCCCGGAACTCCATGATATGATTACATACATTGATTAAGTGATGAATATACAGCTGTCCGCACGTGCCAAAACTCCCCGCCCTCTATTCGCCCCCCTCTCCCTCCGTCTCTTTTCCACTCACACGCGCACACATGTACGCAAACACAAACACACACACATACGCGCACACACAAACGCTTTTCTGTGAGCACCATTTATTACGATCTGTCGGCTATTTGCAAAATGTGTCGACTCAATCTTACCGTGCTGCTCTATTACATAGAATGTTTGTGAATTACGTATCTAATAGCATAGGGGATTAGGGGAATAGAGTTGTAGGAGAGAGAGGGGGTGGGCGCAGGGGTGGGGGGAGGGGTGGTAGGGGAGGGGAGCTGAGAAAGGAAGGATGGACGGAGAGAAAGGCGAATAGGGAGAGAAAGAAAAAAAAAGAAAGGGAGGAAAGAAAGAAGACTTTGGAGATGAGGAGTAGAAACGAAAAGGAGCGACTGACGAGGGGAGGAAAGGAGGAATATGGAGACGAAAGGGAAGGACAGATAAAGGGGGGAATGGAGAGAGGGAGGACTGAAGACATGGATGAATATATGGAGAAATGGTTGTGGGGGGGAGGGGGGGGGGAGGGGTATATGTATGGCTGTCATGTCCCTGTGTATATGCCTGACCCCGAGTTAATCAGGATCTGATGTTATGTGGAATGTATGTGTGTGTGTGTTTGTGTGTGTGTGTGTGGAGGGGGGGGCGGTATGAGGGCTTTCGCTGGCCATTGGAAATCTGCGGGGATGTCCCGGAGGGGCAAAGGATTGAAGTGTGAGCAGAAATTTGTAAGACGTTATTATGGTGTGAGTGAGATCACCTACCTACCTACCTACCTACCTACCTACCTACCTACCTACCTACCTACCTACCTACCTACCTACCTACCTATCTACCTACCTACCTACCTACCTACCTGCTTATCTACAGACCGACCGACCGACCAACCATCTACCTACCTGCCTACCTACCTACCTGTCTACCTACACACCTGCCTACCTACCCGCCTACCTACCCTCCTACCTACCTACCTACCTACCTACCCACCCACTTCCCTACCTACCTGTCTACCTACCCACCTACCTACCTACCTACCTACCTAGCTACTTATCTACCTACCTACTTACCTACATACCTACTTACCTACCTACCTCTACCCACCCATCTACCGACCTATCGACCGACAGATAGATAAACACAGACAGGCAACCAGGAAGAAAGACAGATAGATAGATAGAAACATAGACACACCTACATAATAATATGAGTAGTCAATCGTGCATTTATGCGATACAAATACGAAAAAAAAAAAAGAACATGTGCACCCCCCCCCCCCCCAACCCGTTCTAATCCCTCTCTCTCAGTGTCTCCGACCACTGAGGCCAACATGACAGAGTCCCCAGCACCCGCTGGTACCGCCATCATCATACCACGCCCTGCTACACGCTACATCTGTTGTCGCCGCAGACAACGCCATCGGTCAGTCTGTCATCGCGCGATGTCCGGCCGGCTCCTTGACGGACCTCTCACACCCTCTCACCTTCCTTCCCACCTACAGCCAGCCAGTTACTTAGCCAGTGTCCACTACGCTGGACGTTCTAGCCTACTGTGGGAAAAAAAGGGGGAAGGGGGGGGAGGGGGGGAGAGGATCGCCGTGGCTATGTGGTTTGACGTCTGCTTCATAGTGAAAACAACTTACGTCGGTGAGATTGTGGCCATTGGGGGATGGAAGGACACGAAGATCGAAAACCTGCATTTTTTTTTTCAGTGACTCAAATGTCCCCTGGCTTCCTGTGGGTAGGGAAACCCGATGTCTAGCCTTCTCGGATTAGCGCGAATACATTTCGGAGGTCCTGTGTGTGGGTTATGCAAGTTGAAGAGTCCTTGTCAGTTCAAAACGGTGAAGAGTAGGCGGAGTGCCGCCATCCGGGCAAAATTTCAAAATTCTGAATTTCTGCTCCAAAAAATTATCCCTCCCCCCCCCCCCCAAAAAAAAAATAAATAAAAAAACAGGCAGCGACTTGAAGCCGAGATAACCCTTCTTTCTTAGGATTGAATGGCTTAAAGAAAAACAAGTTTGAAAAAAAAAAAACGTGTTATTTTTAACCTGGAAATGCTGTTTGCTTTCTAGGAAATGGCGAGTTACAAGTTTAGGGATCTCTCTGTAATCTTATTGGGAACAAACTGCAGTAGTGAACAGAATGAATTGATGTTATGTTTCTGCTTCTGATCCTTTTGCCTCTGTTCTGTTGGCATCTGCCTTTTTTTTCTTGGCTCGTGCCGTTTTCTTCTGTCTTTCCCTGTCCTCCGTACATTTCGTCCATCTCTCCGTTTGTCCATTTCCTCTCTGCTCCCCCCCCCCCCCCCACCCTCATTGTTCCCTTTTCTCCGCTCCTCTCCCCTCACCTGAAGTTGGTATTTAGGCAAATGTGTTTATGTCCGTATATCTGCTGGTTTATCTTCATCTTTTGCATTCTGTGCTCTTTTGATGTCTTAATAATAATTCTTTATAAGAACCTGATCGTTTCATTCATTCATTCATTCATTCATTCATTCATTCATTCATTCATTCATTCATTTTTTTAATTTATTCATTTATTTATTTATTCATTGATTGATTGATTGATTCATTCATTCATTCATTTATTTTTTCATTTAATTTATTTATTCATTCATTCATTCATTTATTCATTCATTCATTTATTTATTCATTCATTTATTCATTTGTAGACACGAAAAAAGACAGATTCCTTCACTTTCGTACATATGCATTCATCTTTAAATGACTCCACGAAAAAAAAAAAAGTTAAGATTTAATAATATGATGAATTTTGTTTTTCCCTGTCTGAATTCACTTAGGAGAAGGAAATTATCGCACGTAATGGAAGTTTGGACGGTGACAGACTGACTGACAAACTAGTCGACTGACTTATCCAGATCGACAGACAGACAGACAGACAGACAGACAGGCAGATCGACAGACTTATTCTGATAAAGAGAGTTCTAGACAGACAGGCAAACAGACAGACATATAGACAGACAGGCAGGCAGGCAGGTCGACAGGCTTATTCAGATAAAGAGAGATCTAGATAGACAGGCAAACAGACAGACATAATCAGACAAGACACAGACAGATATACCCAGATAGATTTAAGTAGATAAATGGGCGTTGATCAGTAGGTGAGCAGGCCGACAGATACTCAAACACACAAGTGCACAAGTGTTCACAGAGCGAATCTGCAGCAATTATTTATTAGTTTTGTCTGTTTCTCTTTATTCTGCCCAGACACGATCAGAGACAGACATTTTTTTTTATTTCCATAATAGTCCATTCCAACCTGCCAGGTGTAAGCTGGCCTGAGCTATTTGGTTTGAAAACAGCGATATGATTGCGTTTGGTTTTTAAGTGGCTTCCTTGTCTGTGGTTAACCCTTGTTTAGCCAACCTGCCGTTTTGACAACCAAGAAGCTGCGATCGAAATTGCTGCAAACTGAAGTACATTAGAAAAATGAAAAACAAAAACAAAAAACCGTCCATTTTTTTCTATCTGCATGTTTATGAGTGTTCTGTTTTTTGTGTGTGTGCATGTGTGTGTCTGTGTGCTGATTTTTTTTTTGCTGGGATGTACGGCTGAGATAGGGCGAGACATTTATCGTTCTACTGTGGCTGCATGTTTTTCAACACAGGAATTCGATTTGACTTGCCGCCAAGCCGATGCTAACTCTCATGACGAGTTTGGTCTGTCTCGCCAACTGTTTCCTGGCATATAAAAAAAATACAATCACATAAAAAAAAAGATCCGTGCATACCCAGTTCAAATGAAATGCAGATGTTAGGCTGTATTTTTGTGCCAGGTTTGTTATGGAATTTAGATCTAGACGTCGCTGAAATGTCGAAAAAGTGATGGACGGATCTTTAATGTCTTCCATTTTGTCTGCGCGGTGCTGTGGAGATATGCGGGAAATGTGGATGTAACGGCTGACATTGTAACATACAGCCGGAAATTGATAGTCATGTAACGAAGTGCGATAAGGTGACGAAGTTATGATGATGGGCGAGTTGACAGACAAGACTTGTGTTACAGGTAAGATGGTAGATGTCTGCCAGGTCTCCTGTGTTTATAGAGTCGGTACATCCAGAGTCCGTGGCTTTTATGCTGTAGACAGTTCTACTCTCTTCTGACAAAAGGTCGCATATGCAGGAAATCAAATTTTACGGGAGAGCCAAAACAACAACGACAACAACAACAACAACAACAACAAAAACAAACAAACGAATGAACAAACAAACAAACGAACGTTTCATTGGGGGTTGCAGTGGCCATTCGACAAGCTCACATCATGGAGGTCCCGGGTTCGAATCTCGGATCTGCCGTCGGGGGAATGGGAAGATTCGAAGATTAGAACCTGCATTTTTTCAGTGACTCAACGATCCTCTGTCTTCCTCTGGGTGGGGAAATCCGATATCTAACTCTCTCGGATAGAGCGAATATATTTCGGAGGTCCCTGTGTATGTTACGCGCGTTGAAGACTTCCGTCAGTTAACAAAATTACCTACTTCCAGATTTCTGCCCACAAAGATTCCCACCAAAAAAATTGGCAACCACTTTGAGCCGCGATAATCCTGCCTACTTTCTTAGGATTGAAAGGCTAAAAACGTTTCAATCTGCTACTCAATAAATAACAATCTTATTACAGATTGAAATATAAAATCCTTGTATGTCAAGATACAAACAAGGGACCAAAAACCCCAAAAATTTAATGTCCTGGGATAGGGAATTCGAGTCTGACAAAAACCGTAATTTGACCTAGATATGCATATGCGACATTCTGTCAGAAGAGGACACTGAGTTGGTAGTGGTTGAGCTAGTGTCTGTAAGGCCAGGTTTTGCCAAGTTATTGCAATTGTAATCATGTGTCTTTGGCGTCTGCAGTATAGCTAGTTACTCACGGTTGAGGTGGCATCAATGACGGGTGGTTCTCCGGACTGGTGCAGTTGCCGCCGTGTTCTGGATGTCGTTTTTATCTTCAGGTTTGGCGTGCTTTTCAGGTTATATTATTTTATGTGTTTCGTCAAGCTCTTTAAGCTTTGCTGTAAGACCTGTGCAATTCGCAGTCATGTTTATGGCGTGTATTCTATGATATTTATGGTCTATGTATCATCAAACTTTTGTCGGTGTCAGCTCTTATACCACTTACTCATGGTCGAGACGTATTAAAGCTGGTGCGCCAGAAAATCACAGAGATTCAGATGGCATCTTGACGATGTTTATTTATGTGGATGTAGATGACTTGTTGTTTCTAACTATGATTGCAGTTGATGCCACATCTGAAATTCGTGTTTTTCAAGCCGTTGCTGCAACAATCGCACAGTTTGCAGTCGTATTTTTTGGCATCAGTTGTAGATTCTATCGTTAGTTGCTGGAGTTCATCGCGATTATGTCTATGATCTGTGTTTAGTCAAATTTCTGTTGACGTTTGGCTTAAGAGTCGGTAATTTTTCGGCTGAAATGAAGCATCTATGGCGGCTGTTTCTTCGGGGTAGTGTAGTTTGTAGCGGTGTAGTTTGTGGTTTTTGTCGCAGATTTAGCTGCGTATGAGGTCGTATTTGATACCGATGTTTTGTCAAGTTGTTACTGTTGCAACCGTATCTGTGACGTCTCAGGATTGTTCTGTTTAAAAACCGACAGTAGTTGAGATGGGACCTGGGCCTGCAGTTGCTCAGTTTATTGATGTTGCAGTGCTACGTGTAACTTTGATGTCTGTTTCATGTCCAGTCCGAGATGCAGATGGGTTTGTATTGAGTTTATGAACTGCTTTTCGTCAAGTTGTTGCAGTTGCATTGGTGACTGTAGCCTGTGTTATGTAGCCAGTGGATGTTATAGTGTAAGTTGATTGCAGTGGATATTACATCTGAGGCCCGTGTTTCTTCAGGTAGTTCGGATGGATGGATGGATGGATGCGTGGATGAATAGATGGATGGATATATGATGGATGGATAGATACAAGGATGGATTCGTGGATATATGGATATATTGTTATGTATGAATGAATTAATAATTAATTAATTAATTAGTAACAAACGAGATGTCGTTACTCAGAAGTGAAGCACGTATAGTGACGTCAATCTAGAGAAAGAAGCCGTGGTGAAACAGTGTAAATAAATAAATAATAATAAAAAAAAAGGCCTGGAACTGTCAGAGACACATAGACATCTCAGATAATGGATGCGGTTTGATCGATTCTTCATGTCTAACTGTGCAAGACATTCCTACAGGCATAGACATTCTCACAGGCATAGACATTCTTACATTCTTACAGGCATAGACATTCTCACAGGCATAGACATTCTTACATTCCTACAGGCATAGACATTCTCACAGGCATAGACATTCTCACAGGCATAGACATCCTTACATTCTCACAGGCATAGACATTCTCACAGGCATAGACATTCTCACAGGCATAGACATTCTCACAGGCATAGACATTCTTACATTCCTACAGGCATATACATTCTCACAGGCATAGACATTCTCACAGGCATAGACATTCTTACAGGCATAGACATTCTTACAGGCACAGACATTCTTACATAGACGTTTAGTATGAGACAGTGCGGGAAGATGAATGAGTAGATAAACAAAAACAAAACAAAATAAACAACAGCAAAGACAAGGTTTAAAAAAAAACGTACGAGTAAGAGGGGTTTTGGTGAAAATCTCTAATTCAGGGTTGAAACTTTCCGTGGTTTCTTGGGCAGGGATGCCCGACGTCTAGCCTTCTCGGATAAGAGCGAATGTATTTTGGATGTCCTATGTGTATGTTATGCACGTAAAAAAAAAACCCTTAACAGTAAAAAATTGGATGAAGAGTAGGCGGAGACCGCCACTGTCAAAAATTGGGCAAAATTTCCCAAATTTCTGTCCACAAAAACTCTTCTCATCGGAAAGTAGTCAACCACTTGCAGCCCAGATAATCCTACTTTCTTCGGATTGAAAAGCTTAGGAAAGAAAGAAAGAAAGAAAGAAAGAAAGAAAAAAGATAGAAAGAGAAAGAATGAAAGAAAGAGAGAAAGAGAAAAAGAAAGAAAGAAAGAAAGAAAGAAGCAGATCAATGGAATAGACTGTGTGACAGCATTAATTCATGGCAAAGAAGTGAAAGAGGCACTGACGTCAGATTCTGTGTTTGACGGTAGACAAACTATCACCAGATGTGTCATCCCTTACACAGATAACAGTCGTGTTGTTTGTCTGTGGCTAAATCTGTCAGTTTGGACTAAACGTTGTCATTCATGGGATGTTACAGACCTGTCTCTGTGGATCGAAAAGCCGTGACTACTTCAGACCGGGGGCGGGGGGGGGGGGGGGGGCAGTGATTCTTTAGTTTTGCATCTTC
>JBCEWB010168736.1:0-10266 GCA_039654565.1 Peronia peronii | reverse complement strand
CCCCTTCCTTAGGCCACCCCCCCCCCCCCCCCCCCCCGTCCCTTATCCCGTCTTTTTTGTGCCTGAATCGTCAGTTCTGAACTGATCGGTATCATCGATAGAGAGAATCGGACGGAGGGACAGACGAACTGCGGACAAATTTCGTGTCAGGTCCCTCCCTATCTGGGTCATCTAGATGTTTATGGACTAACCGACGGGACAACAGATTGCTTTGTTCTGATCCACACATAGTATTATAGTCTATGGCTATGTGTCCATTGTTTGTGTCTGTGCGCGCGCGCGCGCGCGTGTGTGTGTGTGCGATTGAATTTTGTGCGCACTATATAATTCTGTGTCTGCACTTCTAGTAAAAAGGACAGGTGGATAGTTTTAAGTAATTCAATACTATGGTAGTATTTAATTGATTGCAAATGAAATTTCCGCTTGTGGGCGAACCGTTAATCTTATCATTCTTCTCCTTCTTCTCTTCTTGTCATATCTTATCTTACCCCATCTTATCTTTTCTTATCTAATCCAGGTATCAGATCTCGTTACTGAAGCATTCATGTTCAGTCACATCTATAAAATCTAAGCATTAGCCAGCATGGAGGTTTGGCCTCTAAGTGCCTATCAAAGCTTATAGATTTTCTCTGTGGATAGATATGGGAATATATTAATGGATTCACTCAGGCTACACATCCGTATAACTAGCTCTAAAATGTTTAAGCTATATTACCTGTGATCTAAATTTGTTGTTCTAACCGTCAGTCGTATCAGAGCACCACTGAATTCACCCGTTTTGTACGTAAGACATACTTTTGTTCTTATTTAATATATAATATGTCTCCTTGGGCACTATTGCAGAGATGAGAAATGTCAATATCATCCAACGTCATGTTTATTCTATGCATGAGGGAATACACATTGATAGACTGATTTTTGTGATTGATTTCTGATAGCTGATAACAAGTTTAAAACAGACAGATAATGGAGAAGAAAAAAAAAAAGATAGATTGTTGAATCTCGAGATGCAAGAACACCCGATCAGGATTACTAGTGTACTTTTAAGCCAGCATAGTCAGAAGCGTAACAAAACATTACGGTATTGTAAATTTTAAATTTCCTGGATTCGTAGACACATACAATAATTCTATCTGTTTGTCTGTCTGAATGTCTGTCTATTTCTCTGTCTGCCTATCTGCCTGCCCATCTGATTATCAGCCCCCTTTTCTGAATGGCTATCTGTCTGTCTTTCTATCTATATGTCTATCTGTTTTTCTAACCGCCTGTCAGTCTGTCTGACTGTATGCAATATATGGAAAAGTTTTGGTGGCACGCTACGACTGTAACTATGGACAGTGGTCATGTGTGTAGAGCAGTTTAATCAATGAAGTGTCAAAGAATTGTTTGCTTAACAGTATACTCTGGACTAACATGCTATTTCATTATACATCACTGTGAAATATAAATTGTTCTCTCTTAAACATGAATACAATAATAGGCCATCTTGAAAATTCTGACATGCCAGCGATTTGTATACACGCTGAAGAGGTAAATGTTTTCCCAGTGATATCCGCTTTTGTTGGGCTCTTGTTGAGCATGGCGTTCAGTGATGCCATCCTCCAAGCTTTCCACGTAATCCTGACCATATACACTCGCACACCGCGGGACACACGGCAGTAAATCAAGTTACTACAGAGGGCAACCATCGATTGGTCGGTTCTAAATGAGTCCACAAGTAGATTATAAAAGGAGATTGGTTAATGCAAACATTTATCACCCGACACAGGGGATGATGATCTTTGGACTGCCCGGCCCACAAAAATAGAAAGGCGTCTCCAAGTGCTTTGCTCAATGAGGACCATGTTTGAACAAGGAGCGGTCAATATATCAGGCAGACAAGGAGATTGATGCTTGACCGTGACAGAATGGGAGCAAAGGTTCATATAGGTTTGAAAGTATGACAGTAGTTATCTATACTGTTACAATTCTATTAATACATTTATATAGCCAAATTCTTTGTTCCAGTTTGCAAGACAAGGTGTTAATGACTTTTTTATTTTTTATTTTCAGTGTCTTTATGCCTTAGTTACTACAGCGGTGCGGAGAACTATTTGAATTAAACAATTTGCTTAATATGATTGCATGTTCTGTCTTCAACATTCAAATGCATCATTACTTCATAGGTTATTTAATAAAAGTGTCTAACAGGCTACAAAGAAAGTCTATTGCATTGACTGTGGTATTTGCTATTTATTTGTTCTTATATAATGTATTTGTAGTTTCGCTGAGATTGTCGAGCTAAGAGTATTTCAGGCTTTATACGTTATGGGTATTCGTGCCCGTAGCTGAGCGGTGACAACATATGCCTTTTGTACGCTAGTTCTGCAACGTACGAAAATATCAAGAGCTAGCATATTCTTCCATCTGATGCACAATCAACTAATTCTTTCGCATACCATCAAATATGCATCATACATCAATATTTCATCAGTGCTTTAGACTATCGATATCATCAGATGAAAAGCTGTTCTCGTTACGCTGAGTAGGAAAGGTCAAAGGTTTTTTAGGAGTTTACCATGTAGTTTAATGTCGTAACTTACCAGCTGCATGAGAGAACGTTTTTAAGTTGAGCTTGCTATACTAAACCACATCTATCCTCTCATCGTATGGTGAACTTAACAATGACTAGAGTACATCGGATTATGTTTCAGGTGATTTTTGTTTGTTTTCGATCAGGTTTGAGTACCATAAATACGTCTAGATGCATTAGTCTCATCTATGTTAAACACTTAGTACGTTGTGAAAGAAAAAGTCAGTAAAAAGGGTAACAAGATACATTTCAGCTTTCCATACAGTATAGCACGATGCCAAAGACAGTTTTGCTCTAGGATTCCAAGACTGCAAGGTCCATCTCTATGCTTCATTGTTGTCCACGGGAACCAACTTTGAAACATTGTCCTTTTGGCCACCAACGCAATGCATCACACATCACTCGTAAGTTCAAAATCTCGACTGTAACCTCAGGATGTTAGACGATTCTGTGAACCGGCGTCTTTTATATGGACATACAACTTTACTGCATCTGTGCTATGGAGTGTCTGTGAATGCAAAGACTATTATTTTATGCACATTGTGCTGATGCGATTAATATCCTTCCCACTGAATAAACAACAACAATATTAAGGGCAACAACAACATATATTGCAGTAATTCTAAAAATATAGTAATACTCAAAGCAAACACGGTACGATGTGCTATGTCCAGCCCTCGCACGTCTCACCTAAATATAAAATATTACTATGCAGAAACAGACACAGGACTGATTTAACTCGATCGCTTATTTCATTTAGCCTGTCCGATATATCCCCCACTTTGCTAAGTTTGTCAGGCTGATCTCATTCATGGAGTCTTTATCTCATTTTCAGCTCTAGCTTACATAATTAGCAGGTCAAGATTGTGAAAACCCTTATGTCACGGTGCCAAACCACTGCAATTATCTTCTACATAAGCTTACTCACTACATACGCGCTGCCCCTTGCCTTATTTCCCTTTCTCTCCCTCCATGTGAGTTCAGTTCCGGCACTCACGGTTAGACGGAACCTGCCTTAGATCGATAGCTGTGAAATAACACGGCGACAGTGTTTTTCTCTCTCTCTCATTTCCCACGACCATCACGTCCTCTCCAAGTCCAACGTGCGCTGATAAAACACATTCGTAGATAATTTCCCGCAAAATAAGAAGATGATTGTTGCCCCTCTCATTTCATTCTCTAAAAACTTTTTTAAAAAGTATTATTATTTGTTTTGTGTTAGCTAGAATCGAAGCGAGATCGTATAAATTAAATATATCTCAGTTTCTCGAAAAAGGAGTTTCTCAGGGAAAGATGTTTTGTCAAAATACGTCCCCCGCTCCCCCATTCCCGTCCCCTCAATCTCACTCCACTTATCATCCCAGGTTCGAGCGACAATAACAGATTTCTCCCGTGTCATGATCACCTTGCCATTCCTCAACTCACAACGAAATGCCACCACTGTGGAGGCAGTGCAGTTAAAGCGGACACGCCACTGCGCGATTTCTTTTAACTGATGACACCCCCATCTTTTCGAAAAAAAAAAACCTATTGAAATTGTTCTTATGCTATGCCTATTCTATGGTGTCAGTGTTGTAACAATTCAGAGAAAGCATTTTTCTTTTTTCTATTTGTTTCCGACCTCTTGAAAACCTCATCAAGGAATTTTATAACTTTTAGAGCAAGATGCACTGAGATTGCAAAATTAAAGCACAGCAGAATCCGGCACGCAATACTAACATCCGCCATCTTCTAACAATAGTGATGGGTTTGAAACGGGGAAGTATTCGATATGAATAACTGAGTCGTTGAAAATAAAGTTATAGAATCATCGTGCTGTTTCCTGATCATAGCTAATACTAATTAGTTTGTAATGAATTTCCGCTGGGCAATAGATATGAGCTGGGTTAGACTGCTGCATAAATCTTGGTCAAGCTGTATGAGCAATCTTAAACTCAGGCAGCAGATAGAAATAGTTCGCGTGAGAAGAAAGTGTTCAGATTAACATTATGCACATGGCCAGTGTGAGTCCGCACTGGTAATAAGTGATTGGATGAGCCAAGCCAAATCTCTATTTTTTTTAGCCGTTGTCACATTGTTCATGATGTGCTCGTAGCTAGTCTGTAGGCCCTTTCTTCGCTCACAGCTTCTCCATACTCTCTTGTCTCTAAATCATTTATTCGCTGGCTCGTTCACTCATTATCTCCCTCAGTCCATCCAATCATCCGTTAAATCTTTTGTTTTCAGCATGTAAGAGTATTTTTCTGGCTAAGATAAAACTGGGGTCCGTCTTTTCTTTCTTCTTCTCAGTCCATCATCGCCCCCCCCCCCCCCTCCTGGCCTTCCTCCTCACCCTATGCCATTTCCACATAATACATGGACCAGACAATCTGTTCCGCAGGATTGATCTGTGACTAATATAAGACAAATTTAATGCCTATGGCATTGTTTCCTACGAAACAACAAGCATTTTAAAGAGGAATAAATTAATGAGACGGTTTAGCATTGTGACAGTTCCAATTAAAATACACGGAGAAACAACGACAAATACTCGTGCCCATTGAAAAACAGGATTCCAGACATCAGTAACAATGAAATAAGAATTACTTGATTTTCAGCAATTAATTGAGTGAAATCGAGCCTTTTTCCAAGCCAGCAAAAGCAGCAATCTCTGTTCAAGATTTCGCTCTGTATAATTAATTAAGATTTAACAGTGATGATTAAATAAGAGTGTGTCGTGCATAGGCAGTGCTTCATTAACATAACTCAATTCAGATGTAGATCATAGTGAAGGAAAAAAATGGGCAAATGGGCAGTCTGCCTTACTGGAGTGATTTAATGATAAAAGTACTGGTACAGAAACTTAATCGGTATAAGAATATTTCATGTCCTCTTCTCTCCTCCTCTTCCCCTCCCCTCCCCCGTAATGATTTCTCCAAACAGTTTTTCTAAAGCAGGGTTTCTGATCTACACTTCATTACAGAAACCATATCTTATACAATAATAGTAATTCAGCATATTCAGTTCAGTCTCATTCCCTGATCACCACGAGAGCGAGAGATATTGTAAACATTCACATTATCAGTCCCAATAATTGTTTGAAATTTTGCAGTTATCATCACCCGGAAAGAAATCATTCGGTTGCTCCCAGACTGAATCGTCTCAGAAACCATAAAGAAAACAAATGAAAGAAAGCAGTTATTCCAAAAAAGACTTGCAAACGTATGTTAGATCCCTAGGCAGAAATAATTATACCTTTCTATGGCTGTCACTGTCTCCTTCTTCTTAGCCCTTAATTCGGCTTGGGGGGTTGTGCACTTCTCATCTCTATACGTCGGGGTTGTGGGCCAAGGTCAAGAACGTTAGGCCACATTCTCTTTACGCCTTTCACACTCCTACGAGTGGTTATCTCGGCATCAGGGCCTGGGGCTCCGCAAATGTTCTCTTTGTCCATTTCTGAATGTCGTCGGCCCTTCTTTTCTTCTGTCTACCTCTTAGATTATTTTGTCTGTCTTAGATTATTTTTATAAGTAACCTTATCTATGATCACATTTGTATGCCATTATTATATGCGGATGCTTCAGTTTGCATCAGCACATTCTCTATAAAGTTGTAAACGTTAATTAGGCTCTGTAAACCATTTCGGGGTTGAGGCAGATATCTAAATGCCCTTTCTGGTTGTTATTATTATTATTGTGATTATTACTATCATTATTATTATATTATCATTATTTTTATTATTAGTTTATCATGATATCAATATTATAAAAGGATAGAAAACGCCGCAGGAAGGAGGGACAACAAAGCCAAGCTATAAACCTGCCATCATTCCGAGACTCTAGAGACTGCCAGACGGAGCCCTCCACGTCATGGTAGCGACTGAATAGGCAGAGCCAGTCATTATCTCATAAGACAGAAGGAGCCTACTGTTTTTGTTATTACTGTTATTACCTTACAAATTCAGTCCGTTGAAAATACTTAATTCGTTGCTCCCTTTCTCACGTTCCGTATGGACATTCTCTAGCCAATGATGCACGATGTATTCGAAGGAGTGATGTGGCATAGCACCTAATATGTATGACATTTGCTCTACTGTTCCATTTGGGTGTTTCATTTTGTGTCCATATCTCCGTCTCACCTTTCCATATCTCTTCTCTTTTAAGGTTGGCAGATACACTGCACAGGATTGACAAGCGGTTTGAGAACCATCAGTTCAAGTTTGAGTCCCCATTAGGTTTACCCACATCTGACATTTAGATTCAGAACAATTTGTTAAACGTATTGGATGTGCTCACTATGACGGTCAACCATTAACAAATCGGTTCTAATAATGTACTAATCCTCTTTTGAGCTAGAACAGCATGATCAACAATTTTAAATAGGGTGATATCAATAGACATAATATACTTTCTGAACAACGCTTTGTTTCGTGCATGCATCCTCTCTGAATCTGCATTGAAATCGATACATTTAATTTATTGATTTGACATCGTTTATTGTATAAGTTTCACGTTTTGTGCCGTTTTGATATCTATAAAGCCACTATGATTTATTCTTTATACTTCAGTAATCATATCCACTCTGATATGCACTTAAATCTATGTTTCGCTGACACTACTGCTGATACACGGTAGTCCTGATGAGACAGACATTGATTTAGAATAAAAGAAAGTGAATTAAAACGACATTTCATTTTAACTTACAGCTGTCGAGCAATGGGCTGGTTTAAATAATAATATGACCAAATACTCAATAAGGTCGGTGCCTGCTCAAACGGAGCGAATGTCCCGAATGCAGGCAAGAGTCTTAGGTCTCCTGGAGCAATTAGCTTGACGAAACTTGATGGGGTAAAGTTTAACTGGACAATTTCCTCTTTAGCCTTGAGGATCTTGTAGATGAACCAATTATGTCTGTAGAGAGAGAAATTCGTTAAGCAGAAAATGTGAGTGAATGGGAGGCCAATGCAGCCTGATGGTTGGGACTGGCACGGGGAAATGCCAACTTCGCAAATGGATCATGGACTACTGTGAAATACGATGTAAATAACCGTTCGCTTTATTTCTCTTCATGTGCTCAGTGACTTCGACAAAGTTATAGAAAATAAGAATCCAGTATAACTGCACATCTAATCTCAATTGCGCGGCCGTAGATCATGGAATATTTGTGGAAAAGTAAAATGTTACGAATTTTTGTTTTCACATGATAGTGATTACTATCTATTTCCTAACTAATGGAGTCTCTGCATTTACATGTCAAGTTGTTACATGTATCGTGCGCCAGTAGTAATGACAAAAAACAATAGGATAACAATAATAAGATGATAATGAAAAACACAGAAAAGAGAAATTCGGGAGAAATAGACATAAAAAGTTCATTTAAGACGGTTGCTAACATTGTTATTGGCATTTATGATACATTTATAAATTGCACTATGTATATAGCATCTCTTTCGAAGTTTTCCTTATGTCTGGATATGATTCCATGCTTTTCAAAAACTATGAAACTGTGGACATGCTGTGTTATTGGTTATCGGGCATTAGCAATGAAACAAATAGACAAAAGAAAACGAAATTTCATAATATGCATATTTAGCAACCAGATGACTTAATGTGAACTGATGTTTGCACTCCTATGTCTATGCCCATGGGCGTCCAGATGGCTTCATGGCAACCAGTAGACGATGCTGACTTACTACTTCATCTGGCTATTTTCCTGTGTTATTTTGGACAGCTTTGTTTGAGGTCCTGAGATAATCCAACGAAGTAGTCAAACTATCATTGTGAAACTGAACTTGGCTTGGATTCCTAGATTTATGTTGCAATAATTCCCGCTGGATATGTTCACCGTCTCGCCATGCAAAACAGAAGCAGTCTCTCTTAGAGGTATCGATTCTCCTTTCTCAGAACTGATGATCTCAGTAGTTCAGAATCATTTAACAGGAATTCTATGTGATCCTGATATTTGAGTCTAGGTTAAGATAAGCCATCACATTTATCATTTCCATACAAATTAGCTGTTCATTTGAGCGTGATCTAACAGAACATTACCATAAAAGTAATGACAAATTTTCACGATTCCCTTCTATCTTTTGGTTTCTTTAATTTTTTTTTTATAAGACCTCCAAGGCAGGGTGAATTATTTTACGAATTCCGGCCTTGCCATCAGACAGGCATCATTAGTTTTACATAGACATGAGACTGCGTATATTAATCATAACCACCTCTCGCACATTTTCTTAACCTTTTTCCACCATATTCTTTCAGCTTTTGAGATGTGTTCGTGCTTATGCTTTTATTCATTCTCTGAAACCTGAGGAAGCTGTTTAGGCAAATGATAACATTTATAAACAATCCTGAAGTCCAACAGTAGTACAATAAGACAATTTCTACCGCCAGAATTCTGTCGATTGTTAAAATTTCAATATAAATTACATATTGAGTCCTCATATAAAAAAAGGCCACACTATGTCTAGTATTTTCTGTCCTAAGCCCGTTCCTTCTCGTATATATATATCATAAATATGTTATTTCAGGTTGTAGACACTTAATGTCATATGAACAAGTTATCTATTTTTGTTCCTTGTCATAGAGATCAATACCAGTGCTGCCTTAAATACATAGGAACAAGAGGACAGCTCACAGGTGCGAGAGTGCGACAGAGAGTCAGCTGAAAATAGGAGAGAATAGCTGATCTCTATGACTGCGCCGATAGGGAGACCGAGCCTGAGAGAGTATGAGAGAAAGAGGGGAAGGAAGAATAAAAGAGAAAGAAAAAGAAATGAGCTATGTATTTATATCTCCGACCTCGCCACCAAGGTTTGCACGGACTTTGATTGCCAGTCGGTGTGAGTAGAGCAAGGCAAATAGACACTGTCAAAGTACAACTCCTCGGAATATGAAATGTCAAATAACTGTTGAGCTCCGCCAACTTGGCTGTTTCTGTCGGCAGTCTCAGCGTACCCGAACTAGAAGATAAGGGGAAGGACCAGACACCCAGAGATAAATGAAGAAAGCAGACATGGAGATAGGAAAAAGGCGAGAAAGTCATTTTCACCTATTTGAAATATTTGGGGAAAAATACCATCTAAAATTAATTGCCTGATGGAAATCGTGCCACGCTATATACATGCAGATTCCGTGACAGATATATATATTAGCAACGGAGATACATTTGCAGAAGCTCGATATCCTTCATGCAGCTCATAATTTTAGAAACCAGAGCTCTAACTAAAACTAAATTGATATTTTTTTTTATATTTTTGTTCGTGTGTTTAGAAACAACTGTTGTATCAACGATATGTAAGACCTATATGTGTGCAAATGTCCTTGCCTTTAACAATTTATTTCATACCGTACACGCATATACAAAGTCGCCAAGTTTTGTCCCACACTTATAAGTAAGTGAAGAGTAGATTCCATTACTCACTGATGCTCAACGCAGTGACGTTAGTCATTTCCAGTTAGATGATTAGATCTTAATTCTGTATTGCTCAATCAATTTTCAGAGAAGTCATGAGTTTATCTATATTCAAATCTACGTCTACATCTATATCAACATCTATTTCTACATCTCTGTCTGTCTGTCTGTCTGTCTGTCTGTCTGTCTGTCTGTCTGCCTGCCTGTCTGTCTGCCTGCCTGTCTACCTACCTACCTACCTACCTACCTACCTACCTACCTACCTACCTACCTACCTACCTACCTACTTACCTACCTAC
>JBCEWB010168735.1:0-25591 GCA_039654565.1 Peronia peronii | reverse complement strand
GATAGATAGATAGATAGATAGATAGATAGATAGATAGATAGATAGATAGATAGATAGATAGATAGATAGATCCAGGATACGAACCCAGTTGTCAATAATCCTATACAAATGTAGTACACCTTATTCTGCACTATATCCACCAGTAACACATCTCTACACATCATCTAGCACAAACGCCTGTACATCACTGTGTTGCAACATCTAGCACATGCTTAAAGCGGGTTGTTTCTGCCTGTATCGGTGCTGTAATAACACTAGAGTCCACTGAAGTACCCGTGTTCCGCCGCACTCTTACTGTTTCTTAAAACAGTCAGTTCACTTCAACGTTGTTTCTATCACAAAAACACCCACACTGAGAAAAAACATCCAGCAACACACGAGGCACATCTGATTCAGTTCGGGACGCTCCCATGAAAACATGGGCGAGGGGGGAAAAAATGTTGGGGAATAAACAAACTAGGGCACACACATAGCGTACGACACCTACACAGCGAAAGCGCTAAGTTGCCGCATTTCCAGTCCACGACGGGCGCAGATTTTGTTGCAGTCGGGCAGGCATATTTTATTCTGGGAGGGTTCAGCGGTGGTTGGCGGCTGTGGCTTACGGGAGGTTGCACTTCTTTCCGCCACATGCCAACATGACATGGGTAAACCCCCGAGGAACTGATTCATAATCGTATCTTGTCTGGGTCATATTGCTATTAATAGTATGTCAATGGTCTGGAAAAATATGAATCAAAAGTACATGGTGCACAGCAAAAGACTGAACAATGGTGAGATTTCATGCTGAAACAAACATAATTCAATTAAATCGACCCACATTTCAGAAACAACTGGAGGACTAAAGTGATCCATGTGAGAGTCAACATATTTGGAAACCAATTAACCTGCAAAATAATTTGACCTAAAGATCCAATATTGAGACAATATCCTAAACGGCCCTAGAAAATGAATACACAACTTTGGGCACTATGATTATTTTATACTAAATTCACTTTTCCATCAAACTCTTCGTTCCAAGGGCAAACAGCCGACACCTTAATTTTGATAAATATACTTTTTCATCTCATCTATCCCGCTTTTTGCTTTTAACTATGCTCGTTGCAATGAACTTTTCAGGAGACAAATTACTATGGGGAGTTCTTATAACGTCAAATTTAATAAATAATGTGCTCAACGTCTACTCTCGCATGTATAGCAGTGCCAAACCCATGTGTTTCACTGTGTGGAGCAGGAACTACAAGAGGGAGGTAACGAATGCAATGGGGCTCGGCCTGAATTCTTTCCCCTCTCATAGTTCATCTGGCACAACACAAGCAGTGGCGTGTGCTATCCCCGCGAGAAGGGGGAGTTCCAAATGTTTTAATGAATTTATAGACTGGTGTGCCTTGTAAGTATCCACTGCTGATAAACGAGGATAAATAACAGCAAATAACATTCCCGTACCCAAAGCCTGAGCTTCACGACTACGCCCACGGGCCTGCAGCTCTAATTGCCCCGACAGCTGCATAACTGAATTACATGAAATTGAAATGTTTTGCACATTAATGGCTTCCTGTGCCCTTCAGTAATCAAGCAAACATTAACACATGTCATTTCATTAAGATTAAACGCATCCTCTTCCTATAAGAGTACAATAAATATGTGTGCGTTTATGCACGCGCGCGTGAGTGGATGGGCATAATTAAGTGTGTGTTCGTGTGTATATGTGTGCGTACATTACATGTACTATACACGCACACATACACAGCAGGTTAGTTGTTGGTTGGTTGATTGGTTGGTTGGTTGATTAGTTGGTTAGTTTAGTTGGTTGGTTGGTTGCTTGGTTGGTTGGTGGTCGGTTGATCGGTTGGTTGGTTGGTTGATCGGTTGGTTGGTTGGTTGGTTGGTTGGATGATTGATAGTTTGGCAGGTAGACTAATTATGTGGATAATTTGGTTAGATGATTCAGGACTGACTGGTCGGCTGGTTAACTGGCTCAGTGGTTCAGTGATTGATTTGTTGATGCTACGTAGATGGGTGGGTGCACATGTGAAAAATTGTGACTACATGCAGTCGGTTGGTGGGTTGTTTGGTTGATATTATGATTGACTGCTTAAGCTGATTCTGCTACACGTATGTAGACTGATATACTTATTGGTTGGTTGGTAAGTTAGATAGCTTTTTGACTGACTGGTTGGTTGATTGGATAGTTGGTTGTTTGATTGACTAGATGGTTAGTTCTTTGTTTTGGTTCAATCTGTAGGCCTAAATCTATTCTAGTGACATCTATATTAATTCAGATATACTAATTTTGTAACATTTGCCATGTGAATCGCCTCTCTGAAATGAAAACCCGTTTACAGTCCAGAACAGATGCACGGATGACATTTTGTTTTCATACCTTTGGTCCCAACCATGTCTATGCCGTGAACAATTAAAAAAGCTCTGATATGTTCTCGCATCCAACAATAAGAGCAATATCTCACCAACGATATCAACACCACCATCCACCTCCTGTCTTTTTGTTTGTAAATAGGATTCATATGGAAATACGTTTTGACCAGTGCATAAAAAGGGCAAACAAAAGCATGATATATCTGCTCCCTTTCTCTCTATACATATGAATCTACACAATATATGTGCATGCCATACATTGTATACACACACACTTACACACATACGTATATGTCCCTACATAGATACAGACCTACACCCCTGAACGATCTATGAAGAGTCTCAATCAAAGAAAAATAACATTTTATGGTATAGGTAGCAGATTCCCGAGGCCAAATCAGTATTTCAACCTATTCTGATCTTCATCCCTTATTTGAGGGCGGTTTTTTTTTTTTTTGTTTTTTGTTTGTTATGTTTGTTTGTTTTTTGTCCCCCGCATAATATTGTATGAGATAAAGCCTGTGATTTTTACTATTATTATTATTATTATTTATTATAATTTATCTTTTAAAAATTGCGCTATTCCGATTACTGTCACATTTCTTTTTTTTCTAAATTTGCATTTTATTTGTCTTAGTAATAAAGTCCTTAGTAATAAACGAGCACTAGGCTAGCCATTGTACACGTCAAAATGACAACCCTGCCCGAGCAGTTGCTGTAGCAGCGATAACTTTCAGGGGAAATAATGAGCACATTTTTTTTTCACCAGGGTGCTTACAGAATGACTACCGTCCCCTTACCGGGCATAGGGTGAGCGTTGTTTCAGGGTGACTGATCATCAAAGGTGGCTTGTGCAATCTACAGATGCATGTATTTAAGATTAATAAAGTATTCCTTCGTTTATCGCTGGTGTTAGATTCCAGGACTGCCCGCGATAAGTGAAAATCCGCGAAGTAGGAATGCTATATCTATTTTGTTATTTACATACATTTCAAACCTTTGTAAACCTTCCCTATATTCTTATCAACCCTCTCTAGTGTTAAATACTAATTTACCGTTTATTTGTAACAGTGAAAAAAAAAATTTAAATCTTAATCATATGTAAATAATTTCTATACGAGGTATACGAGGTACACACCATGTTATTTATAACGGCGCACCCCGCTGTACAGAAATACATCATACATGCACAGGTAAAAAAACGCGAAACAGTGAAGCCGTGAAAACTGAACCCGGGATAAACGAGGGAATACTGTATAATATCAGATCTAAACAATGATTAATTTTTTGACGACTGTCTCTGTGGCTGCTGGGGCCAAAGGGTCGGTGGATGGGTAGGAGGGTGGGCGGCCGAAATAACCACCCTCAGGAAGCTGAATGGCGAAATAGAACGAAAGGTGGACAGACGGATGGATGGATGGATGGATGGATGGATGGATGGATGGGTGGGTGGGTGGGTGGGTGAGTGGATGGATGGATGGCTGGGTGGGTGGATGGACTGATGAATGGATGGATGGATGGGTGGATGGGTGAGTGGATGGATGGATGGATGGATGGATGGATGGATGGATGGATGGATGGGTGGATGGGTGGGTGGATGGATTGATGAATGGATGGATGGATGGATGTGTGGGTGGGGGATGGATGGATGGATAAATATATGGACGGATGAATAAACAATGAAAAATACCGAGCAATAGATCAGAATAAAAAATTATTGATAGATTATTGATAGATTTCTTGGTCTGAGGAAAAGAAACAAAAGACGGGGGAGGGGGGGGGGGATGAAAACATAAAAGGATCGCACCGCAGTACACGTGGCAAACAAGTGTAACATTATATAGTATTAATTTGTCAAATTCCCTCTGCTCTCGCTAAATATCTTTGACATGACAAATCAATTCCATTTTGTTTTTTCCATTTCCTTTCTATCGTCATCGTGGTACTTATCCTTCCACCCACTCCCTCCTTCCTTCCCATAATGTTCTTTTCATCTCCTCCTCCTCCTGTTTTGTAGCTTCATTCCCCCCCCCCCTCCCCTCCCCTCTGGGCACCTCCTTTTTTTCTCGAGTTCTGATAGAATCCCTTCCCTCATAACCACCTCCCTGTGGCCCGAGAAGTCTAGAATCCAGCATAGTACAACAATAAAACGGAATTTCAGTTTTATCCATTTACTGTATTACAGGTATTATTATTAATATTATATAACACATTCCATCTCGGGCCAACAAAGGTTTTGGTATTCCTGATACGAACACTCAACTGACCTCCCACTTAGAATCCCTTCCTGCCTATCCCCTCACCTCCCCCTCTCGTGTTGGACTTTGAACACCATTCAGAACGCAGACAATAAGAACACAGTATTAGTACTGAAGTTCAACTCTGTCTACTTACTGATTGTATTATTTATAGTACAGTATATAATTTTTAGGTCAATGAAAATACAGCATTTTGTATTTTATTTTATTTTACTTTTACGTACACTCGATCAAATACTTAAGAGTAAAATATGTGTACAGTGTGCTACACAATGGGGATTGTTTCTAGCACCAGTCTAATTACTTTCTTTTGCTAAACACTAGGGTTTGTGCAAATTTAGCAAACTCAGGGGAAAAAAAGAGTTTTTCTTGCTTGATTCGTACAACCATCATGAATAAAAAACTAAGTAAAATGTATAGCCGTGACCAGCGTAACTGTAACGTTTTCTTTGTCATCATGACATCTTTGTGTTTTCTCTCTCCCCCCCCCCCCCCCCTACCCAATATGTCATGATTGACATAATGCATAACAAGGGAAAACATTTTTTTTCTTTCTTTACAATGCCTGTTCAACAGGCCTTATGTCGGGCAAAAAAGAAGTTATTCTTTGATGGGGAAACAATTCCTATTAATCTGGCACAACGAGAGAAACTAGATTCTATTGATGTGCGACCGTCTCCTTTCATCATACCTATACAAAAGCTGTTAGTTAGAACTGTAGTCCGGACCTCACAGTTGAACTAGTGCTAGATGTAAAAAGAGGAGAAGGGTCGAATATCAAAGAGGCGAAGTGGTTGAAAGATGAGAATGACGACCGACCGGAACTGGACCCACTTACTGTAGCCAAGCTTTCTCGGGGATTCTCAACACTGTGTGGGGACCGACACACCTCGTTCTAAATGTGTACTAACTGTCAATCCCGACATAGTGGGGACCGACACACCTCGTTCTAATGTATGTTAACTGTCAATCCGCACATAGTGGGGACCGACACACCTCGTTATATATGTATATTAACTGTCAATCCGCACATAGTGGTGATCGACACACCTCGTTCTAAATGTATATTAACTGTCAATCCGCACATAGTGGTGATCGACACACCTCGTTCTAAATGTATATTAGCTGTCAATCCGCACACAATGGGGACCGACACACCTCGTTCTAAATGTACATGAACTATCAATCCGCACACACTGTCACTGTCTGTGATGAGTGGAAGTGAAGATATGCATATTATTATATTACCAGGCCGATGTTCTCTTTCATTCTTAATGTTTTGCAAGCTGTCATATTTATACGGTTAACTTTGTGCTGTCTAGTCTTTCAATGTCCCAAAAATACACAAAAATATATCCACAGTCTTACTTCCATTCATACCAAAACACAGGGGACATCATCAGATAACTAATAACCAATGTTCTAATAATCTGAAGATGACTCAGAAGTCAATGCCTTTTGTCCCTCCGCTCGCCCTTTTTTCCACTGGTTTAGATGTATTTCCTTATAGATAAATAAAGTATTGGTATTCGCATAAGTTAATAACAAGAAAAGAACACGTAGGTTTGGCCTAGCCGGTCACTAATTATGCCACATCCAGAAGTAATGTGGCAGCCAACTGGAGGGGAGGATGACCACAGACTTCACTGATCTTCTGAAAAAAGGACACTGGCCTCGAAAATATAATGTTGCGACAGGAGCAAGTGGAAGGAGTTCTGTACGTCACAGAGGCTCAATCGGGAGATCGGCATAACTTACTAACTAACTAATATAAAGAAGAAGCCGGCAATCATCATAAGGACACGAGTCATTGCTGAGATTCGTCCAACCAACATCACTCTTTGAAGTGCAAGCCTAAATAACACTTCAAGTACTTATCGTCGCTCGCCCTCTTTTCCAGGTTATAGATTACAAATTAAAACCCCCATCCACTCAGTCCCAACAGGAGGCATGTTCATGTTCACAATCTTAACAAACACACACTGTGTGGAGACATTACAGTATGTAGAGACACTTCTTCCGGTAATACATCGCCAGCATTTTAGCCTAAGAAAATACACGTAGCAAAGAAAGGTAACAGATTTTCATTTATATTTGCTTGTTTTCTTGATTAATTGGAACCTCATAATATGCATGTTTCTGTTTCAGAACGATCTCGACAAGTAGAAGAAAGAAAGAAAAAAAAATTACTGCACTGTCCTTCCACGAAAAGATCCTTACCGTGTTGGAACTGGACAATCCTCATCTTCAGTGATTTCGACTCCGACTTAGCATGTTTTTGCTAGAGAATCCTCTCTCTCTCTCTCTCTCTCTCTTAATGCAGGATTTATGTTAATGCTTCAAGAGCAAAACAGCTTTGTGTCTATGCTCTACTTGGAAAACTTTGGTCAGAACTTAATTACGTCTCATGTTGACGTCTGAAAAGAGTTAAGTCGTCGCTACTTTAATCGAACGAAAGATTCAACCACCCTTCAACAACATTGCTCATCCAGAAAATCACGAAGAATTAACCCTCAGCACTCTGGAGGAGTTCGCTGTGGGAACCGCTGGCTGCATTCATGGCTGGCTAATGAGAAACGCAGATCTCTTTCACAGCCAGATCCGGCTTCTAAATTAGGAAACTTACTGCGTGCTTATGAAAGGATCTAGAAAAGAAATAACGCATAACGTGGACAAAACTCTTTCCCTCCACTCGTGTAATTATATTCTTGTTTCGTTTTATGTGTCACCAGTGAAAGTCAACAATGGGAAAGTCGGCATTCTTAGATCTTTGCAGAGAAGGGACATACTTAAAAATGACTTAGTCACATATTTACATCCAATCACAATATAATTCATATATTTGGTTAAATTCATTCATTGCATCATTCAACGTTGTTTTTGTTTTTGTTTTTTTTTAGGTGGGGGCGGGAGAGGGAGAGAAATTCTTATTCCATTCCTGTGTGTAAGTGTGTATGTGTGTGTGTAGTTAGGCTATCTCTCTCTCTCTTCCATTATCGCTCGCTCTCACTCTCACCCTGTCTCTCCCCCCAACTCTCTCTCTCTCACTCCCTCATTCGTTCAGTTTCCTTTTTTCGTTCTCTCCTTCCCCCTTCGCTCTGCTTCTTTCTCTCTTTCACCCCACGTCCCAATCCGAGTTTTGTTAACACTAACAGTTACCGCGTTATCTTACATTGCTCCTCTCCTCCTGACGTAAAAGGTACCATACCGAGCGGTAGATCTCCACACCGCGCTCTATCTCGACCTGCCAAAGCTGGGACATGAAGTGCGTGTGTGCTAAAGGTCAGAGGGCGGGAGGTAAGGAAGGTCGAGGAAGGAGTATCTGGGCACTACACGTGGTGAAGCGGGCCAGCCAAAATTAGATCCCCGCAGATAGATATTGCAGATAAAAAAGGTGACAGGAAGCATCAGAGAAATATGATGCCAGGTATCCCGCGTTCCTGGTCGGTAGATTCGGTCCGAATGCGAGGTGTGAAACGTTCTTCAGGTCCATGAGTTTGGTCTCGAGGAGAAATAAGTTGGAATATGGGATGAAAGAAGGGGTGTTTGTCCACCCCTCCCCCAACAACACTCTACTGCATTCTTTCACTCTCTCATTCTCATTCACTCCAGCATTCCATTCTCTTTATTTCTATCTATCCCATCTGTTTTGTGTGTATGTGTGTGTGTGTGTGTGTGTGTGTGTGGCGTGCAGCTGAAGAAGTTAAAGAACTGCTGCGATCTCTGATACTATAGGAGAGAGAAGAGGAATTCAAGTTTGAAGAACAGGGAAAGAGACACACATTCACCCCCTAGACCCTGCATCCTTCACCACCCCCCCCCCCCACCCTCCCCCTCAACCTCCGCCCTTTTCACTTTTCGAATGATTGTGAGTTTAGTGGATGTAATCGGCCAAGCATCAAAGTGTTGGTTATCTCAAGTTCCAAGTCTATGCCATGGCGATAGAAATGGGCGGAAGAAAAAAGAAAAGAGAGAAAGAATGCCAATGCAGAGAAAGAGTTAATGAACTACAGAGATGTGATGTCTAACAGTGCCAAGCAGGGTAAATCTGTAAGTTCCGTGGACGAAATCACCCAAGCATCAAAGAAATGACCAGAAACACTTTGTGGGGTTTCTCAGTTTCTAGTCAGCATTGGGCGCTGTCGGCTTCTGTAGAACACGTAGATGGGAGCATGGGAAAGGCAGAGACACACAGAGAGAGAGAGAGAGAGAAATACAGAGATATCGACACCGGCAACGTGTGTGTGTGAACTATATAGACATGCTCGTAGCCAGACATCAGACAAGTAACATCTGAGATTTTCTCAGTTCCTGGGGAGCATGGATTCGGTCCAGAAGAGGATTTAAAATGAAGGAGGGGGTGAAAGAAAGGGTGGCAGAGAAAAGACAAATGAATCATAAAGATGTTTTAATTCTGTAGTAGATCTAGATGAAGACCTAAGGAGGAGAACAGCACATGTCTAGTTGTTATTATTTTCAAGGCTACCGTCCGTGGACTTTCCTCCGAAGCTGAACTATCGCATCTAAAAAGATCAGAAATAACAGCTGCTGTCCTTCTTCCTCCGACCATCCATCCATCCATCCATCCGCCTGCCCGTCCGTCCGTCCGTTCATCCATCCGTCCGTCCGTCCGTCCATCCATCCATCCATCCATTCATCCATCCATCCATCCATCCATCCATCCATGCTACTGTTGTCTATAGCAAATGGTCTGAATCCACAGCAAAAAAGCATTTAAGTCTCCAAAAATAAAATTCTAGTTTTCTCTCGCCTGTAAAAAAAAAGTGGACATATGTGGGTTTTTTTCCCCCCTGGACTTCCGTCCACATGTGAATTTTTTGGACATCATCAGCCAGGCGTCAAGATGTCAGGTGTCTTGAGTTTCAGGTCCATAGGCTACATTTGTTGTGAGAAATGGCAGGCGGGGAGAGAAAGACGAAGAGGAATGAAGACAGAAAAAGAAGGAACGACCTGTTGAGATGTCCAGCACAAGCAAGTACTACATACTGTGTGTAAAAGTAAGGTCTTGGACACCATCAGCCAAACATGAACAGAAATACGATGCTCGGTTTCGTGGGTTCATCTTGAGTTCTAATCTTCGAATTCGGTCTGGAGAAAACAAAAAGATGGGGGGAGGGGTTGGGGGGGGGGGGGGGGAGGGGGTAATGAGAGAAAGGAGAGGAGTAGATTAGAACTGGACGGCGGGGGAGGCAGAGAAGGAGATGAACAAACATCCCAAATGTCTATGAGTATACGAGTACTGTGTGTATACGAGTTCTATGGACATTATCGGTCATTATCGTCCCACTCCCTCATCCGCCTGTATTGCCCCACTCCCTCACTCCCCTGTATCGCCCCACTCCCTCATCCGCCTGTATTGCCCCACTCCCTCACTCCCCTGTATCGCCCCACTCCCTCACTCCCCTGTATCGCCCCACTCCCTCACCCGCCTGTATTGCCCCACTCCCCTGTATCGCCCCACTCCCTCGCCCCCCTGTATCGCCCCACACCCTCACTCTCCTGTATCGCCCCATTCCCTCACTCCCCTGTATCGCCCCATTCCCTCACTCCCCTGTATCGCCCCACTCCCTCGCTCCCCTGTATCGCCCCACTCCCTCACCTGCCTGTATTGCCCCATTCCCTCACTCCCCTATATCGCCCCACTCCCTCGCTCCCCTATATTGCTCCACTCCCTCATTCCCCTGTATCGCCCCACACCCTCACTCCCCTGTATCGCCCCACACCCTCATTCCCCTGTATCGCCCCACACCCTCATTCCCCTGTATCACCCCACACCCTCACTCCCCTGTATCGCCCCACACCCTCACTCCCCTGTATCGCCCACACCCCCACTCCTCTGTATCGTCCCACTCCCTCACTCCCCTGTATCGCCCAACTCCCTCACTCCCCTGTATCGCCCCACTCCACCTCCCCGCTTTCAAAATCATGATTTACGAGTCTAAATAAAAAGATTGCTATCTCTTAACCCTCCAGCACTCACTGTTGCAAATATGATCACTATTATAGAAAAATGAATGCAAAATTTACAAGAAACTTTGTTTTTCTTAGTTTCTCAAACGTTATCTCAGGAACAGATTTCAGAAAGTCTATTCCTTGTTTAACTGCCTTGAGTAGTCCTGATAGGTATCTTTCTAAAGACGCGGCGAACAGGCTAAGATAGATATAAATTTGACACTTCTTGGCATTTTCTGGACTTCTGAGGGTGAATCACAAACTCGTGGATTTTCTGCTACATGCGTAGACATAATAGTAAAGCTAGATTCCGCGCGCCTCGAATTCGCCATTGGCCGTCTTTTCCCCAAATGTGGGGAAAGGGGGGAGGGGGGGAGGGGGATTAGTGCTACGTTTCATTTATTTGTTTATATTCCTGTAATTTAATTAAAAACATTACTTTTATTATCCGGAGGGCATCTACATTGAATAGGCTCTAAATATTTTAAGTTTAAAAGTTCACGGTCTATCACTCAAAGGGGAGAGTTTTAGTTATAAATTTCCTCCCCACCCCCTGTTTTTACGCGCTTCCTTCCATAGTGCAACCGGGTCCCACCATTGGTGTACTGGTCCCTTGGACTGGTCCCCATGCGAAGAGCCGACGCTCTGTTCAAACTGGAACGAAAGTTCCCGGCGCGAGCCGGGTCTATTATACTAGTGTATCTGTGGGTACATTTTAGTTATGCACAAGATACCTTGTGTCAGCCGAGTGGAAAGTTCGGTGCCGAGATTCTGACACCGCCGACATGTTGCCCTGCCTATCCCTAGCTTATCTCTCTCTCCGAGGTGGGCGAAGACATAGATTAATGTCACAGGCCAGATAGGACTTCGGATAAGTAGTGGCTATGCAGATCTACATGTCTACGGAGGAAACTGATGGAACGGGTCGAGGAGAGGGACGGGGAGATCCAAGTGTGGAACGGAGGGGAGACAGAGAAACGGGAGGCAAAGGATCTGTTTCGGTCTGTTTACATCTTTCAGCCACCTAGAGCCGGTTATCTCGAGGCTGAGGGTGAAACGAAAGAAGACTGTGTGTTGTGCTGTGTTGGGGTTTAACGGCACATCAGCACGACCACGGCTATATTGTGCCAAACACGGTAAAATACGTTTACACGTCAAGAAGAAGAGAGGAAAGAAAGCGGGACAGAAGACAGAAGTAAAGGAGAGAGAGAAAATATGTCACCCCTGGAACGTCGCGGATGGCATTCCATGGGAGACATCCCACCAATGGCGGGCTTTCATCGCCTGCAGGTGGGAGCAAAGAACCTACTTATATACCTCGGGCCCTCACGGGAAGCGAAAGGAGACTGAATTAGGGAGTAAGAGAGGCAGAGAAAGAAAGGGGGATGGATAGTTTCAGAGAGAGAGAGAGAGAGAGAGAGAGGACTGGGAGGGAAGGAGAAACAGAAGACATTGACTCGGAGAAAAAAAAAAATGACAGGAAAGAGTAACAAATGACTGAAGACAACAACAGTGAGAGAGAGACACAGAGAGAGGTAGATAGTGGGACTGGGGTGTAGAGAAAAGACAATGAGGAGGACGAGGAGAAAGAATGAGATACCAGGTATTAAAGGATGAAATGGAAAGATTAATCACTTCATGGAATAGATAAGGGAATGACTGAGTGACATATTATATGGATTGATGGGTAGACAGATGGATGGACGGATGGACAGACGGACGGAAGGATGGATGATGGATGGATGGATGGATGGATGGATGGATGGATGGATGGATGATCGGAGAAAGAAACCTGCATTCATTTTTCAATAATAATGATCATGTTCTAATGGAAAACCATGGACAAAGTCCAGAGGGACAGGCAAAATAATATATGAGTAAACCGAAACTTGGCTAAAATAAGTGGTCTGGTGAGCCAAGTTCTACGCAGCAAATGACGAGGATACTCAATAAGAGCTTTTTCGGCAAACAAGCCCGGGGCGGACAGGATGGAAAACGAAAGATGTCTACATGGTCAATTACAGTGCATGAATTGTCCTAAAACAATATGCATACTCACAACTCTGTGCAGTTGTCAGTCTCTTTTCTGTCTTTCCCACACAACGCTCTACTGCGTTCTTTCACTCCCTCGTTCTCATTCACTCAAGCATTCCATCCTCTTCACTTCTCTCTATCTCATCTCTACTTCTCTTATTTCCCTTTGGTTTTCCTCTTCACACGTCCCTCTGTATCTTCCTATACGTGTTATCCCATTTTCTCTCCCTCCCTCTTATCTGTTTGTCTCTCTCCTTCTCTCTCTCCCCCTCTCTCTCATATATGTCCACTGTTTTCCTTACCATTCTCTCTCTCTCTCTTCTCTTCTGATTTCGTTTTTTCACAATTTCTCACATTCTCTGAATGTCTGTTCTTCTGTCCATCCCTCTCTTCTTTTTTCATTAACTCTGTCTTCTTTTGCCTCTCTTTGTACGTTTGAAGAAAATCTCTCTTTTTCTCCCTGTCTGTCTATCTCTCTCTTTCTACCTTCTTCAGTAGCTCTACTTCTTCCTTTGCCGAGAGCAAGATGAAGCTCTCCTTGTATGCTGTATCCTAACATCTGTGACTGCCAAGACACGACAACAAAACCTGGACTGTTTTTCTCTCGTTCCATTCTTGGGTGTTTCCCTGCTATCCCTACGTCCAGCCATTCACCAATTCACCCATCCATGCTTCCATCTATCATCCATCCATTATCCAAAAACGCCATCCATCCATCCATAAGCCAACCCAATCATCCATCCATTCATTCATCCATCCCTCTATCCATCCACCCATCCATCTATCCATTATCCAACAAACCTACCCAATCATCTATTCATCTATCCAAGATTCGTGCAAATCTTGTCTTTTTCTCCCCCATATGCCTCCTCTCTCTCTCTCTCTCTCTCATATCTGACGCCATTGCTCACTGAGGGTACTTGTAGTTAGTGTACAATTTCCAGCCTTGTCTTATCTACCTGAAGCCAAATATCCGGGTCTAGCCAAACAGACAACAGACATGCATTGTTCATCGGCTAAACGCTTCGGTCACAACGCCTCAAATAAATGCAGCCCCGGATAACAACCATTGAAAAAAAGGAAAATCCAAACTCTTCACCATGAAGAAAGTGCATACACACTTATGTGACTTATCTCCCTTTTTGTTTTTCTTCTATTTTGCTTTGTTTCTTAAGTGTTTCGACTGAAAGGCTTGACTCAGATAAACAACAGGATCAGCTTTCTATGTTCTCTCCATGAATTTGCCGAGATGGTTACATTCAAATACATGCAGTTCTATCATGATAAATTTCTTTGAACCCCTCGATAGAAAACGAGTTAAACTGGAGTGGCACAGAGACCACGGATACATACTAATAGAATGCAGTTGCTTTTTAAACCTTACTTTTGGGGTTTTTTTCCCGTGTTAAATTAAAACAACCATCACCTCAAGAGTTTTAACTTCAGGAGAAAAATTAAATGCGGAGCAAGAGCGAAATGTGAAACTGCTTGCTGCATCACTGAAAACAGAATAATTTGCCTGTATTTTATTAGAAAACAAAAATGATGTGATACAGACAACACTCCTATAAATATGTTCCATAGACCCACTATACAGAGTTTAATACCTTTTGTATTACAGCTTGAGCGGGAAATCGACGTCAGCGTGGTAAATGGAGAATGAATGAAGGTAACAAGAATCATAGGTACATTGATGCCTTGAATATTGGGTGTCATGTTTTCATATATAATATATATAGCAAAACTTAACATATGGTGTAACTAGGCCCGTCTTATAATCAAATAAACTATTCCTAAAGAAGTGGGCGTTCATTCCACAGCATTAGAACTAATCGAGAGCACTACAGAAATTCATCTCTGCCATCAGCAATACGCTCATCAAATCAAGGCAATGTTTCTTGACTCTGCTTTGTCCTGACACTTTTCGTCTATGTATGCACTAGAAGAGAACCCATGACCTCGGGAGATTTTTTTTCAAATATAGCCCTTCCACTTCAAGTGTATGGCAAGCGTGCGCACCTCGATGTTGATATTTTGATTGATTATACGGAATGTTACTCAAAGAAAACGCGTTTATTGTTTGGAACGCGTCATATACTATCGAACGTACAATTCGGATCAGGCACATTCACAATGTGAAAGAGGTTGACTTTACTTTAAGCCCGACTTTCTTTAGGCGAATTGGCTTCTCGCGGACATCAGTACATCTTGTATGATGTATATAATATTGTTTCTCATCAACTGTGAATGGGGTTTCCTTATGAGGAGAGAGGTGAAGTTTGTCTTATGACGTCTTATCCTATAATTAAATACAAACCAATAACGTCGTGGAGAGGATGGGTTTTCTCAGATAAGAATTCGCCACGCCGAGCAACTGGTCACCACAATGACAATAATGGCGGAAGCCAAAAGGAAGATGGTGATGATGTAGAGCAAAATCGTTTGATATAAATATACTAATTTTGAGACGGACTCATGATGATGACTATGGATATTAAAAACATGTATACAGAAACATGCTACTGGCGATGATGACCATGGATTTGACGACGACACGGAAAGTAACGATGATGATGACCGCAATATTTTATCTACTCTATTTCAACAAGCCAGTCGACAGTCGTGTGTCAGCTACACAATTTTGTGTTATTTCGTTTTGTTTTGTTTCGCCGAGATAACCACCACAGAGGAGGTTGAAAGGTGTGTCGTAAAACCAGAACCAGGCGTGTGAGATTGTGTGTGAGCGCCCTATACATGGACATCGCCAGCTCAGCTCTTTATCGCTCTATCTGCACTTTTGGGCCATTTTGAGATATATATGTCATACGAAGAGGGATAGTAAATCTACCATATAATGTAATTATTTCACCGATCACTTGCCAAAACAGGTAGATTTTGACAATCAGCTTGTCCTATATGTGCAAAAAAAACAGTTGCTAAAACATAAAACATCAATTTTCTCAAAATGCGAAAAATGGAGACAGAACAACAGAGAACTGAGCTCACGACATGTATCTGTGTCTTAGTGCGTGCGTCAAAACGGCTTAGACGAGACAGAGCGCGGAAGGCAGTAAGGGGGAAAGCATCAGGCTTTTGATTAAAAACTCTATTATGACAAGCCATCATCGTCCTATCATTATCACCATCAAGTGCTCTGCTTTGAAATTAACAATCACAATTATTCTCTCCATACGCTTGTAGCTTTCATCGTGGTTATCACCCTCTCAGTCTGAGCCACAAGGTAAAACGCTTCAATAACAAAAGTTCGATCTTTATTTTTAACCGCTTTGTATTCTATCCAGTATATCGATTGTCAGTAAATAGTCCATTCTCTCATATCTCTTCCAATGACAATAACAAAAGAAGGTTGCCCAGAGTGTTCTCGCCTCTCTACCACTGAATGTAGGTACAGGAAACTAGAATGGATGAGTGTCTGTCTATCTGTCTATCACCGCTCCAATACAACATCAAAAGAAATCAAAGACATCGACCCAACAACAACAACAAAAACATACGACAAACACGTCTGAAAATAATAAATCAGACCCTCGTTTTCGTGAAAGACGTGGCTGCCACTCTGTGAAAACAATGGGCCATGACACGACCCATTGTGCTTCAACCATATGACGGCACATACTCAAGGACAAATAAAACTTAAAGAACTGGTATAATTTACTATAATCTCTCTATGACATACATTTGCCCTCCATCTTCATTTCGTTTAACTAAAAAAAAAAAAGAGGGGGGGGGGGGGCACATCATGGTGTTTATTTGTATGGTTGTTTGTGGTAACATTCGAGAGGAGCATTTGCATTATAATTAATTTCCACACGAGATTGTACTAAAGACTTGCCCACCAGATCAATTTCCTTTGTCTGATTTACAAAAGGTCATATTATTATCAAGCAATTTTTTTTTGTATGTGTTTATTGTGATGGCATCCGACTGCAGCCTTTGTTCTATACATATACTCGATTTCCACACACGACCACATTCGTTGTCCACATCAGTGTCGTTTTGTTTGATACAGAAAAGGTCATACGCCATGCAGTTTGTATGTTTGGGAGGGCATTCGGGTACAGCATTCGCTGACAACAACGTGTTACGGTTTCCAGGCAATCTTCTCTGGCACAACACCAGCTGACACATTCGCCATTTGAGTGACAGTCACCCCGAAAATATGGGAGACCGTGGCAAATGCCAGCACAGCGAAGGAAATGTCTGTCCAGTGACGAGTGTCATCCAATTGTGAGAGACAGGAAGCGCTTAATTGTTTAAACAGACCTTAAACACATAATAGCCAATAGAAATTTCGTGACTTGGGCGCGGTACCTTCGTGATGGGGCAGGCTATTAGTGGAGTTCTAAAGAGTGTACACATGCTTTGTTTGTTTGTTTGTGTTGGGGTTTAACGACACATCAGCACGATTACTGCTGTATTATGTCAAACACGGTAAGATACGTTTACACATCAAGAAGAAGAGAGGAGAGAAAGCGGGACAGAAGACAGGAGCGAGGAGAGAGAGAGAGAGAGAGAGAAGAGATGTCTCCCCTAGAATGTCGAGAATGGCACTCCATGGGAGATGCACAATAATGCATGTAATACATGCAGTCGCATACACGTTGTTTGGTACCACCCCAAGACGTTATGAAATGTTAATGAACGATAACGGCCGTGGATACCGTTTTCGGTAAAGTGGCACACGGGGTTTTTGGTAAATTCTCAGCCATTCTCCACACAGAATTATGTTACATCTGAGCTTCTGGACTATGTCGGCTTCATTCCTACACTGTCAACAGCCAGTTTATAATCGATGACAAAAATGACCAAACTTGACTCCCTATCAACACATTATATACGGACAAAGCTCATAAATAAGGAAAGGAAAGAAAAATGAAAGAAGGAAAGAAAGAAAGTAAGAAAGAAACAGACAGGAAGAAAGAATGAAGAAAGATAAAAAAAAGGAAAGAGAGACAGGAAGACAGAGAGAAAAAAGAAAGAAAGAGGTAGAAAGACAGAGAAAAAAAGGAAAGAAATAAATGAAAGAAAGAAAATATATATAAAAAGATTTATTTTGTCTCAGTTTGCTATGTTGCATCTATAGTTATAGATCTAAATAAGACTGAGTTAAGAGATCCTAACCCAGCGACAGAGTTCTACCTGAGGTGTCATGTTTCACAAGTCCCACCAATACTATACTATCTGGTCATACTTCACTCTAATGTTGGACTCCTTTCCACGTTACATTTGGGTCGTCCCTTGTCCTGCGTGCTAAGCAAAACGATGACCCTTACATTTGCGGGCCTCGCTTGAGTGACTCGCCGATTTTCAGCCTCAGCGAATCAGGGTCCCTACTCACAATCTGGGGTTTTCACGTTTCTTGAATGGAAGACAGGTAGGTAGGTAGAGTGAAGGTGAGACTATTGTAACAAATCTATGCTGCCATTTCATAATCGATTGAAATACACATATGAAGACTCCAGTGGAAAAAACTAGCTAAGTCACATTTTCTACAAAGGAAGAACAACAGAAATTAAAGTTAACAAGTCTATAGCTTTTCACTGTATACCCTTTCAAAAACATTTTTTTTAGCGGAACTTACCTAGTTTTTCCAAATTATTGTTCTGGTTAACAAATCTTAGCAGTATGCTTTATAACGCGGGGCTATAACTCATTTTTTCACAAAAATGTGACTTATCTGGTTTTTCCACTGGAGTCTTCATATGTATTCCCAAACAAGTTGACGTTCGTTGCTTGTAAGAACTAATCAAAAGCCTTTGTGCCATCAGCGACAGCCTTGTTTCTGGTGATATCCCTGATGTGTTTGTGTGTCTCATCAACTGTGAATGCAGTTTCCTTTTTGAGAACAATATCAAGTTTATCTTATAAATTTACCTTATCTCTTCATTTGCTTTTTTTCTCTTTTCTCACCTTTTGTCCTGATCAACCGTTGCTCCATTATCATTAACTATATTTATTTCTCATATTCCCCTTCCTTACACCAGCCTCCCCCCCCCCCCCTCCCGAAGTCGCCAATGTCTCACGTCACTTTCTCTTCACGCCTTCTAACCTCCTGCAGATGGCTATCTCAGCTGATAAATGTCTCAGTATGACTTATCTTCTAAATTTAAGCACCACTTCGGTATCATATCAGATAGCAAAACGCATGTCATTAGACTCATTAGTTCTCAATCTATTCAAATCTGCACTCAGTGCAACCAGCACTTGATCTGACAGATGTCAGATCTCCACCTGTAAGGCAGACGACAGGCACAGGATAGATGAATGACACAACAAATTACTATATCATACAATCTTGTTCCCATGCAAGTCATGAACAAAACAAATTCAGGATAAAATCACAATTTACACCCCATATGTCCAAATCTAGGAAACCAAGAAAAGGGGACAAAAAAAAAAAAACTGAAAAAAAGGTGAAATATAAACAACCCTTTAAGAATTTTGTGCAACAAAAACAAAACAAAAAGTGTATCATATGACTAACATAAAAATATTCAGTTCCAATATATATTGTTTAGTTTACAAAATAATATTGCATACATGTTTTTAAGTGTTCAGCAGATTTTCAACAGTTCAGTGCAGTGACACCATGAAGCTTACGAACTCCTTGAGTGCCGGGATCACTATTGCTCAGACACTCTTATTTATGAATACTGAAATTCACCCACAAGACATATTAACCATTTCGTTGTGGATATATTCTAGTTTGTCATTTTGTAGAGTATATACTCCTTGTCTCTTGCAAATCCTCTACTGCAAGCTGCCACCATAGTAAATATAGGGTTTAGTTTTCAGTACTTAAAGGGTTAAATTACAGTCTAGCTAGAAATGCAGCAAAGACACTATGGATGCCACGTGGCGCTGGCCTCCAATTTTAAGCGGTGGATTAAAACTATTGATACAAAAAACAAAATCACAGTTCTATTGCAAAGCAGTCCTATATTATTAAGGAATGATTTTATTCAGTACAAAAAAAAATTGTCTATATAGACAAATACACTTACCAAAAATACTTAGTGATATGACTACAGCTGAGATATGAGCTATAATAATGTTTCCTCCCTCCCCCCCTCCCCCAACCTTCCTCCACATTCCACCACCCCCCTGTTTCTGGACATATCAACACTTACTTTTATCCAACAGTAATAAGTAAGCAACTATAAAGTTACTGCCATTAGACTGTGTGGCTACAGATTTTTTGTTGACTGCATATTGGGCCAGGAGATGGTTGATAACAAATTAATATAGCAGCAATAAAAGAGTTCATATCTGTATCTATGTTACAAAATAGCAGCCTAAGCAGAAAAAACTGTAGAAAGATCAGATTAGTCCCACTAGTCTGTAGCACAGGAGGCTGAAGCAGGTCAAGAGGTTAACGTGGACATAAGTAGTTCCTGCACTGTGGTAATTAATATCAGAAAAGCTACAACTTCAAGTTGGCATTTTTTTTTTCCTTCCTGCCTTCGTTCTTTTTTTTTTTTTGATAATTTAAAAGAAAAATAACTTTACATTTTTGTCATGAATATTGTGTTGCCTTTTATAGTATCCTTTAAAAAAAAAAATGTAACTCCTCATCTCATTCGAGATTACCTCCATCAGGCGGTTGAAAGACGCATAGATCTATATAGACATCATCTCAGAGCTGACTTTTTATGAAAAATTAATATGAAGGCTAAAAAAAAAATATGATTTACATGACCAACAAAAACACAATTTTTTTGTTTGTTTGTTGTTTTTTACTCTGCAATAGAATATTATTTTACTGCACACTGAAATTTATGTTTGATGGGTCAAAAGCAGGATATATTATGTTTTCGTAAATTTTCAATATAAAAAAAAATTGCTTTCACAGAGTTATTATGTGCTAAGCTGATTAATTTGAAGCTAGGCTATGTCACTGTGAACTTACAAGACCTTACGATGTGTAAAATCAAGACAGCCAGTGAAAATCTGAAAGTATGGATGTGGGAATAGGGGAAGCGAGTGAGAATCAAAATAAAAGCAAGTCCAAGGAATGGAGAAATACAAGGTTTTATTAAATTATCTAGTTAGACTGGCAAAAGGTTGAAAATGGCGAACTTTATTGTGCGCTATTAAATAGCAAAAGGTAAAATTTTTGACAATTCTATGTCAATGTAGCTAGATCTTTTATGTTTATAAATCGTGACAAATACAATGAACGTGATTCACTCAGAATAACCACAGATGCTGAGATGGAATCAGATTTTCAATTTTTTAAGAGGCACAAATATCAAAATCCACTTTTATAATTCATCGATTCACTGTACAGACAATTTTGTAAACCAGAGCTTGCACTGACTTTCCATTGTTTTCAGAGTCAATGTCAGGTTTCAAGTGAATACATTTTGATGATTTATGTTTGTATGGATTACACTTAGGGTCAATTTCATGTCTGATTTTATTCCACTGCATAATGAGCTATAAGATGCTAAAATTCCATCTCTTTCACAGAAGAGATAATTGATCCACTGTTCAACACTTGATTTTACCTCATCATTTGATAAAATACAAAACAAAAAAAAGTTGCTGGCACATGACGAAATAAGAACTGTGTGTACGGACACAGCAGACATCTTCTATAATATTGTCAAGTGCCTATGTATAGGCCTACAGGTATCACTTTCCTCAGCTGATATTTATAATTATTATCTTAATTCAGTTCGGAACATGGCCATTTTCTCTGCTTCTGGCAAAGCATATATATATAGGCCTAGTACTAATCAGCACACTGCAGAATGACTGTTTCGAAACTAAGAGTTAATTAGGGATACCACAGAGTCAAAGTAAAATCAGCAAACACATCCCTCACAACAATATATGATATGCTTAGAGTGTGTTTGTAGTCAAACTCTTTTGTAATATAACAGGTCAAATAATAAATCCAAAATCTAGTGTTCCTTCAATCCTTCACATCCTTCACACTGACAAACTCATTCAAGTGCGATAGTTTCAGATTCTATTTCAATCGCATTGTTTTAACCTTATTAATTTGTTCCTTTACCTGATGTTCACGCACTTCTTCCTATGCTGTATGATTAAAATGTCTCTGACAAAATCCTCAAAAGAAATGGGTGTGGATGTTGATACAGGCCACGTTACCCTTCAGAGGAAATTAGATTAGATCTAGATTCTAGATCTAGACTAGATTTACAGATTTTACCTGTTTTGTCCATCTCTGTTTTGTCAATCAAAGCAGCCAGCGAACTCAAGATTTACATGTGAAATAAATAATTTAAAAACTTAGATTCTAAGTACATGTATCTACAGTCGGAAACTTACCTAAATCATCCATCACTCTTCGTTTGTAAGCAGCGTCGATAGTTATATCCTCTGGATTAGACTTCTCACTACCGCCGTCAACTTCCTGAAGTTCGACGTTTTCGTTTTCACAAGCTTCGCTTTGCATCAACTTCTGTTTCGCCAGGAACTCCTGCCCGCCGCCGAATTTTCATTCACGTGCGGAGAGGAGTGAGCTGAGAGAGGGTAAAATGTGGGTCAGATTGCTGGGTGACTTCCGAAACCCCTTAAACACACCAGTAATGAGCGGAAATGAAGTGCAAAAGTTCACTGCACAGAAAGTTGGCTACAGGAAACCATCTTGATAGCATCGGGCGACGTCACACAGTGTCTTTAGACTTTTTCTTGGCAGAAGAGTTCCTTATTCTTCGTTCCTGACACCATTCGTGCTTCAACCACCTGCCCGTCCCATTTCCCGCGCTACCTGTTGTACAGGTAGGTGTGTAATAGTGCAGGAAAAAACAATAAGTAAAGCAATATGGTTTTATTCAACTTTCGCAGAATACATGGTAGTGATATATATTCTCTTTGATTTTCAATTTGCCTTAGACTGATAAGGAATGGGACTGGGAAAAGGAAAAGGGGCACAAAGAGAACTGTTGACGTAGCCTATTTTGTTTTTGTTTTTTTGTTGTTTTTTCGAAAGTGTAAAATCAACATTGGACCAGCTGTCTGATACCACGATAGTAGAGTATTGGATGAAATCGAAGGGAATGCTGAATACAGAAATGTTTCCATTCGTTTTTAAAAAAAAAAAAAAAAAAATTATTACTAACCACCCAAAATATAGACATCTAATAACTATAAAAGAATACCGGTAGGCCACCTACGTTTTTTCTGTGTAAAAATGCTATCGGTCTGCAGCATGTCCGTGAACATCACTGTGTTGAGAGTTTATGTATATTTTACATCGTCGACACGGTGTTACAAAGCGCTAACCCCAACAGACAAAATATTTCAGGAGAAAGAAAAAAAAACAAAAAACTTTCATTGTGTTAGAAGTAGAACTGCCTCTTAAACTGTTCTTGCATTATTAAAATAGTAATGTGTTGTAAAGGTATATACATGAATTTCTTCACAATTGTGGCTTCGTCTTTTGTGGAATCCAGTTTTCACGTGTTGCAAAGTGCTAAGTCAAGACTGTGGGCGAGCTTATCGTTTTGTATTGATGTAGGCCGTGATTACTCCACTATCTTTGCCAGCGGCTAAGCCATCATAACGACTAAGAGATCAGTTCCAGTGAATCATTGGTGCATGTTGATTGCTTATAATTAGTTGTAGATGGGGTTCCTGTTTTGAATTTATACTGTAAATCTGCAAGACAACATATAGAAGGCTTATGGACTCGAAAACTACTGAATGTATCCATATGAAATTTGGCACACAACATTATTGCATAATGATCTGGTTCCTATTTACACATAGCCGAAAAAATCTAATTAAGCTCGACGTTATTCTAAAAAGGCCATAATAATTGAATAGTTAACTCGCTAGAGTATTTGATCCGAACTGTACATTAAATAGAATAATGCGTTCAAAACACTAAACACGTTTTCTTTGAGTAAGAGTCAATTTAATCATCCAAAATTCCAACATTGAGGTGTGCACGCTTGCCGTAAGTCGCAGGGCAGTTTCTGTTTGACCTACAATTGTTTAAAACGTCTCCCACGAAGGCGTGGGTTCTCTTCTCGTTGTAAGCTAGAAAGGTCATGAGTACTGAACACAGTCGTGCCACCAGTGAGATGACGGCTCATGTCAACTGTAGAAAAAAAAGTGATTAGTAATTGTTGTAGATTGTATAGGTGTCCTTATAATGAAGCGGTGCAGGAGAAAGAATTTGAAAATCTTTGAGTTACTAACCACTTTCTCTCTTTCTTTTTCTCAGTTTGCAGCAATTTCCTGGTTCCATTCATAGTAACACTTAACATCAATCTCTATTTTTCTCCTCTCTTCTCCCTCTCTCCTCTCCTTCTCTCTCTCTCTCTCTCTCTCTCTCTCTCTCTCTCTCTCTCTTGCATATGGAGTTAGCATTAAGTTTCATTCATCATAATATACAATCTCACTCTTTCACTCTCTTTTTTTTTCTATCTTATTCTCTGTATTCTGTATGCGTTTGCAACCATTGTTTTAACTTACAAAATTTAAATAGAAAACTATGACTAACATATTCCTTTTCACGAGTAAGTCAAAGATGACAAGAAAATCATTCATAATAAATATGGCAATTCATCAATGCAATTTTTCAATACCGTCCGCCAAAATCTTGTGCGTTTCAGCCTGTCTGTCAGTTTGCCTTCCTATCTGTCTGTCTGTCTGTCTGTTCTCTGTCTATCTGTCAATGTGGATATGTGTAACTTCCAATGAATTTATACAAACTGTGCATAAACAGAATAAGAAATCTGTCTTCCAGATAAAGTTATTCTACAGGTGAAATTATTTATGCTATCACACTGAAATGAAATCTCTGTCTTCTCTGCGATCTCTCTCTCGCTCTTTTTCTCTCTCTCTTTCTCTCTCACACACACAGATACTCTCTCACACACTCACTTTCACACTCTCTCACACACACACTCTCACTCTCTCTAACACACACACTCATTCTCGCTCGCTCTCTCTCTCTCTCTCGCCCTCTCTCTCTCTCTCTCTTGCGACCACTCTCAGTCGATAAATATACTCTGTCGAAGGTTTATCCTTCTCACACTGACCCTTAAAGAACTCCAACTTGCCCCACCCTTTCCCTTCAAAAAAAAGGGAGTTGGGGTGGGGGGTGATGGGAGTAATTGTCGAACAGTTTGACCGATTTTAATTGTTTCAAATGTCTGGATTTTGAATAGAATCTGCAATTTCATAAGCTCTGTTGAAAAAAAAAAAAAGAGGAAGAAGAAACAGAAAGCTCTAGAAGCTAAGGAACGTAAGACACCTCAGCGAAATTATATTAAACCTAGAAGAGAACCCACGGCCTCCATGGGAGATTTTTTAAAAATAGCCCTGTTATTCAAAATGTATGGCAAGCGTTCGCACGTCGGTGTTGATATTTTGTTTGATGAAACTGAATGTTACTCAAAGAAAACGTGTTTTGAACGCGTGATACTATCGAACGTACAATTCGTATCAAGTACCCTCGCGAGTTTATTATTCAATTGTTATCTCATTTTTAGAAAAACGTGAAAGGTAATAGGCTTTTTATCGGGTTTATGTATATAGAAACACAGATCCATATGCAACAATGTTGTGTGCCAAATTTCATATGGATCCATTCAGCGAGTCCATAGGCCTATTGTGGGTTTTGTTGCAGATTTATAGTATAGAGATACCGACCTCAAGCCTGTAACACAGCTATTGACACCAGCACTCAACAACAACAAGATCTACAACAACTACAACTACAAAACAACAACAGTAGCAGCAAAATAAACACCGACAACCACAACATTAACCAAAATACCACCAGCATCGCCAGCAATATTCAACAACAACATCAACAACAATAGCTACCACAGCACCGATTACGACCAAAAAAAAAAAAAAAAAAGACATCATCATCATCATCATCATCATCATTTTACGAAAAATGTCTTAAAATTAAGACGACTGTCTACCGGTAACTAATC
>JBCEWB010168703.1:0-10266 GCA_039654565.1 Peronia peronii | reverse complement strand
GTTTCTTGTGTGATTTCTCTTCTCTTGCCACTTCTCTTCTTGCTGTCGAGCAGTGGATCACTTCCCGAGCAGCCAAGATCAAGGCTTTGCTCGTCAGAAACAAGTACTCGGCTCGTCTTGCGCCACTCCTAGCATAAATGAGGCATTGATCTATTTATAATGAACTACAGTTAAAGTGGTGAATAATGGTTGAAACAGACAGATAGCAACAAAAAATTTGGAATGAAACATTTCATACCGAATGGTCTCTTTGTTCTTGTCCTTATTCAGTGAGTTTAGAATTCTCTTCTCATTTGTTCTCAGTTGTATCTCCTCAAATTCTGAACATTTGGCAATCAAGATCAGCTGTGAAAGGGAAAAAAATCTTTAAAGCCAAACCCATCTCGAAAAATAAAGAATTGCATGATCTCTCTTCAGAGTCTTCTGCTTTGTCTGAATCTATTTGAAAACGACTAATAAACAGGGGGATGCAAAAGTAGGTATACATTAAGTATCATATCAATGTTGTAAACTTAATTTTGTTAAAATTATTAGCACATTAAATTGGTTAGCCTCATTTTTTTATATTTTCACTGTCATTAATCATAATCATACATTTTCATACCTATAATTATATTTTCATCACACGTTTAATTTTTTTCTATAGAAACTCCATTTTCTATTTTAAACTCCATTTGTGCTCCTCGTTCGTCAAATTACCACAGCTATGATTCAATTATCAGTTTACCTGTAAAAAATGTATTTTTACCCCAAAATATTAAAAGCAACAACAAAAGTATTATGATAAATATAGCAAATGTATTATTTTGATTTATGACTCTGAAAATATAAAAAATAAAGCTAACTAATTTAATGTGCTAATAATGTTAATGGATTAAGTATTATAACATGAATATAATACTGCCTGTATAAGGCTTTCCATAAATGAAACCGGAAATCTGAGCGAGAGTTATGCGCCTTGAGCATTGGGACGTTCCGGTTACAAGTTTACTATGGAAGGCAATGATCGCCTAATTACTTTGCATAATAACTATAGACCTATCGAATATTTGAGAGTGAAAGAGCGCTGGGACGTTCCGGTTACAAGTTTACTATGGAAGGCAACGATCGCCTAGTTACTTTGCATAATAACTATAGACCTGTCAAATATTTGAGAGTGAAAGAGCACAATTTTATAATGGAAAACTATGGACAAAAATATTTATGAAATAGAGAGATCTCTAAATTATTGAAATAGTGGCTGAAATGTTCACAGAACGTGTAGATCTACCTTCATCATCATACATCAAAATGATAGATCTATACTTTAATTCTTGAGTTCAAGTGTACTTTTTTCTATTTTTTATTCACCTCAATAAAACATCTTTTTTGAAATTTATATTATGTCTGCTGCTGATTCAGTTTTTTTATGTAGCAACACTGGATTTTTAAATGCAGTTATAGATATGTATATAGATGGTATACTGTGCTATCTACCTGTCTATCTATGTCTATCTATATAATATATATGTTTGATTACATGTATATTTTTTTTAGAGAAAGAGACAGACAGGCAAAAACAGATCGACTTATAGATCTAGACAGACAGACAGATAGATAGACAGACAGACAGACAAAGTAGATATATGTAAACAAACTCCGTTCTCTTTTTTTATCTCTTTCAGTTAAATTCTGAAAAAGTAGTTATGTCTTTGTATGCACTGAAGGATAGATCTATTTTAAATGTTGGCAGAACTCAGCTGATGTGTATTTCACAGTAAATTAGTAATAATATCCACTGGTGAATTGTCTCTATTTTATGTGTATACAAATGAGTCATTTCATTTTGAGTGTGAACACAAAGTTTTTATTTGAATGTAAATGTCTGTGTGAGCACTATGGATTGTGAGAGAGATAAATCAATAACAGATGAAGAGCAAGTTTTTCGTAATCATTATTTATTACTCAAAATCCTCAATTACTTTTGTTTTTTTCTTTGCAAGACCTCCTTCCAAGTGGTACAACAATAGTGTACATGCATACTTTTTTGTTTTTAGATCACTAGGTTCTAAATTGCATTCATCTCTGAATCTTGCTAAAGTAAATGATGACGACAACAGACATTACAAGAAACACTTCTTTAATAGTTTGATAAGAATTGTTTGATGCATTCTATATATCAGTGCAATATTTGGATGAGATGTTGGCGTACCATTACAACGTCCCAATTTTCGCAAAGTGACGAAAGAGCAATAATTTGCAAAAATTGGGACGACATGTATACTGAGGTAAAGCAGAGAAAACAGTGATTATTTATATACACAATATGGAAATAACAGATTAGCATCTGGTTGTTACAAAAAAATGGGACAAATTATATTGCATGCTCGCAAACATTATCAGTTTACCATATAGCATTCCGAAACTGCAGAACAAATCGACATCATAATCAACAATTTGATGTGAAAAACCGAAACCAATTCAAAATGTATAAGGCAACACTTATTCAGCTGCATTAAACCTAAATAAAAAAAAAAACACTTAAATTTTATTTGTTCAGATGCAATTTTTTTTTAATCATTTAAGTGGTCCATGTAAAATTTTGAAAATAAAAACAATAACATTGTATGTGTTCTCACATGCAGCTATTCCAATGACTTTTAATATGAATATCATTTACCACAGGATTTAAATTACAAGACCATATGATTTAAAGAATAAATTAAAAGAAGAACATTCAATATAGGCATACATGAACAACTTAACCCACAATATTATTTATGCATAGAAATATTTCTAAAACCTTGTCCAAGTAAAAGGGAACACTAGAATTAGACATCCAAATTAAGATTTCAGCATCTACATCTACAAACGCTAGATTTCTACATACATAGGCGCAAATTTTAATTATTCTCCTTTTACCCCTGAATAAGAAAGCCCCCTAAATTTTCACCTATCGAGGTGCCAAGATTTTTAAAAAATTTATTCTTTAAAAGTTTAATTTTTATATATTATATATATTACAAAAAGATCAGGGTTCTCAACCAGTGCGTCACGACCCCCAAGCAGGTCGCAAACCCTTGGCAGGAGGGTCGCATAACCTTGGTCAGAAGTGGCTTGGGATAAAATTAATTTCAACTCATCAATTACATTTTTTATGTTATCATATATTTTTGTGTCTTTGTTTCAGTGTTTCTTTCTCTCTCCATCAAAGAAAATAAATTGTAAATGAAGATACTGATACATGAGTCGTGTGGGTTTCAAGGGGGTCACAAGTACAAAAAGGCTGGGAACCACTGATTTAGATTTAAAGTTGAAAACCTGGCATGTAAGAGACAGCATCAATTGGTTGATGCCTTGGAAAAGTACATGTACCAGGACCAAATGGTATGCTAAAGATTGTGCTAAAGTTGCTAGATACCATACTTTCTTTTTAAATATTTATATATATACATGTGACTGTAAAAGCCTTGCAGCATGCTGCTGTGACATCAAATGGAGCTGGAGGTATGGGTGATTTTTCCCCAGTTTCTCCTTCATCATCTCTTAGTGTAGGAGGCTGGAGACATCAGGCTCAGGCAGGGCAATAGATTCTGATAACTGCAAGAAAGAGATAAGAATAATATTGCACAGAACTTTTAATAGCAGCAAGATGATAGACATATTATCAATAGATTTCTCTGATATACATGTAGGCTAACTGTTGAAGCTTTTTTTTTTTTCACTTTCCATTCACTAATGAATAGTCCTTTGAAAAGTGCAGCTCTTGCTACTTAGTAAACTTACCATGTAAAAACTGGACTTTTATGAAATCTTTGAGAAATATGATACACATGTATATATTTCTTATGTCATCTTCCATATTTAAAATAGCAACATTATGCCTTTGCAATTTAATAAGGGGAAGAGATTTCCATTCTATGATGCTCATTGAAATTTTGAGGTCTTGTAATACATGTAGTTCTACAGACCTATCCTTACAAGTTCTTACCACTTCTTAACATTATGAAATTTATACATGGAGTAAAATAAAATCAAAGGAAAATGACTGAAAAGATATAGAAATGATCATAAGAAATCAAAAAGACATTACATAGATTTCATTTGGCCGTCATCTGAAATTTGTAAATAAAAAAAACAATGTGTAAAAAACTAGTGTTAACCTGATCTGTTTTGTTTCACTTTTTTTTTTTAAAACTGTACAATGGTAAGTGGTCCCTAGTGCAATTAATTTTGAAAAATATATAAATGATATGCCAACCTAGCCTTGTAGCAAGAATTTCTCTTGATCTGCCTATAAATTTGAAATTAATAAAGGAATGGATACACATTTTCCATTGCGTCTAGATCTAATTTGTTTTCAGTTGTAACTTTTCTGCATCACCAAATACAAACAACTGCACCATATTATCTTTACAAGTATAAATATTGGAGTACCTACGGATACTGGAAAAAAAAACGGGCACACCAACAGCAGGCGGAGGTCCTTTTGGTATCAAAATGATCAGAAGAATATACATGAGTATGATCTGCAACAGAAGAAACAGTATTTCTTTTACATCTTCACATAAGATTCTTATAATAATAATTTGTCAAGATTCCCTTCTTTTGCTCAACCTTATTATTACATTTGTATTATGTTTTTGCCATCTCCTTCAGTCAAGCTGGTCTAGGATTAATTTGCTTTGGTCAGCCAGATCTATATCTAATCACTGCATTTTGTTGTCACTTTCCAATAGCCTACGTTGAATCTGTTATGATGCATCATGATGAAGTCAATCTTGATGTAGATTCAATCTCTCCCATCGAAATCGTTTTACTTTAAGTTTACTATAATTTTTTTAAACTACCTACAACTATTCTGCAACGTTCATTTAAATATTTACATGTTCTACAGGCAGCACTAAATGCTAGAACTGAAATCAAAGCAAAATCAACAAGTTAACTGACACTTCTGATACTGACAGACGTGATTTGTGATCACCTACCTTTTATGATGCCAAGATCTTTTCATATCCATTTTAGGCGTCTCATTCATGGCCTTCGCAACCTCTAGTCATCGGGAAGCAATGAAGTGACACAATAAAGTCTTCTATGATTAATCGCTTATAGTTTAAACAATAAACTTTAACGCAACATGTCAGAGTTTCTTCATGGTTAGCAGTAACTAAGTTTAAACAATGGCGGACGAACGTCCTAGTGCTCGATTAGTCGAAAAGTTGCCAAGGGAAGTCACTCCTATTGCACTCAGTAATGGAAAGTCCTATAGGGGGATTCTTGGCGATAAGGGGCACGGAGCAAACTTCGAGAAAAGATAAGAACGGAGACCAAAAAAGAGCAAATAAAACAACATAAAAGACACAGAAGTCGCCAAAAGAGCGCTAATATGTGAAGAAAGGTTTTTTGAGTTTTAAAGTCGAAAAAATAAAAATTCTCAAACTCGATGTTTTTGTTATCATTTTGCTTATCGACTTCAGTTAATTATTTATTTGTTTATTTGCTTTCTTAATTATGAGGATCCTGACGAGAGTTAAGATGCACTGTTCTCACAAAAAGACCAAAAACCTGTTCAAGTGGGTTTCAGTTTTGTTTCAAATTTGAAGAAAATTAGGTTTTTATTATGAAAAAGGGTGAAATGTGAAACCTCAAAACGTAACAGTGTTTTAACATTTCCCCAGAATCGTTTGATGCACATGAACAGCCCAAAAAATGCTAAATGTCTAACAATATGCCAAACAACAAATTCACCAAGTTTCATCAAGTTTCATAAATATAGAGTAAGGGTTTCAACTTCATGGTCCAGGGTTATTTTGATACACTTACTGGGCTAAATGGCATGGGATATTTCAGCGTTATGCCAATACTTCAATGGTTTGATTATTAAGGGGGCGAGGGGAGAGGGAGAGGAATAAGGGGAGGGGGCGTGTCCTGAAATATGGATTTTTATCAATAAATACGATTTGGGATTTTGTTTTTCTCTTAAAAGCCTTGTCTTTTCTGTGTTTATTTAAAAATGGTATCAGAAGATGGATTTCTCCATTGTAACGTGTTTGACCCATGGCCATCAACCAGGATCTGGTTCCTTCTGGCTGCTAGATGCAATGATGGATCATCACTTATTGATTATGCATTGGCATAAAGTGCACACAATACTTCCTTATGACCTATTCTAGCAATATCTTGAGCCCCCGTGCCCGGGGTGAACACCGGATGTCTATTCTGAGGCGAACAACTGCTGATCAGGCAGATTATTAGTGTGTTTTTCACCAGGCGTTCTAATATGAATCTGAGTGTCTTATAAATAGTGAAATTTTCATTTCTTTCTGCTTCTTGACAGCTTGATTGTGGACTATATGCCATGGTAAAGATCAAGACACTCCAAGTTTGGACAGAAAAAGATAGGGGGCCGGGGTGGCACATATGGGCCCTCAAGAACCTGGAAGTGACTCTATTAGAGCCCTTATAATGATTGGGGGAGGAGGGAAAGTAGAGAACAATATCTGAGAAAAAGATACGTCCAGAAAGCAAGCAAACAGCAACAAAGACACAGAAGTCATGGGGAGAGGGCCAGTATGTGAGAGCCGAACAAAAAACTCTCCATGTCAATTTTTCGCTGAAAAAAAAGATCTTTAAAAACCTTTTTCGCAAAACCCGTTTTTTTTTTTGTTTTTTTTTACACTTTTTTGCTATCTACGTTTGTGTTTCAAAACCGATTCTAACAAATTTTTCATTACAAGATCAAAAACGTACATATGTGCGATCCATTGGCATTTTCCAAAAAAAATGTAGAAATGTTTTTATTGCCTAGGTAGAACTGAACAGAGACACCTTTTAGATGGTGTGTCAAACAAGATGTTCACCACGTTTCATTAAGTTCCCTTGGAATTTGGCAGAGGAGATAGATTTTAAAGTTAGTCAATTTCAAAACACCAAAATCCAAGATGGCTGCGTTTCCATGGCAACCGTTTGAAAAAGTCGATTTTTTTCCACTGTTCTTCTCTAATCTGAACATGTAAGATTCGATGGAAAAGGTAAAAATAGTCTATCTTAAAAAATAATAATAATAAACTCACCTTCAGGACGAGTATTCCATTATGTCCCCCCCCCTCCCCCCCTCCTCCCCCCCCCCCTCCTCTCCTTGAGTGTTTGACAATTTTTGTCACTGACGCGTAAATTAGGTGCAAGGTGTGTTACACGAAGTCGATATAAATCATTCAAGGGGGCACATATGGGCACACATGCACATGCTGCAACGTGAGGGTTTTTACAGGTAACGAATAGTCTGCTCTGTGGGGATGATATCGTGTATCGGCGTTTGAACGCTTTTATTACGTGATTTTAAGCAAACGTTTTCTTGGGCTAGAGCTCTGATGGTACCTCTGTCAGTGCATTATGCATCATTTAAATGTCACATTGTCATCACTACTTCTAGAGTAAATAGTTGTTCTGGTGAATTCCCGTTGTAAACATGTGGGATAGCAGGAGTTACGGAAAGACGCTTAAAATGATTTATAATAAAAGAGGTATATATACCTTTTTACAAATAGAATTTAAACATTTTTTATAGACCTCTCTTCTAATTTGTCTGCCTTCAATTTATCTCTCGTGTTATCGTTTTCTCTACCCAGTCTATCTCTCTACAGCTATCTCTCTCTCTCTCTCTCTCTTTCCCTCACTCCCCGATTAATTGATTATGATAGAACATGCAAATTTAACACGTGTCCAAGATTAATGTAACACAGAGTACAAAGTACCGACAAAGTGAGAAATGATTAAATCATCCTATACAGACGTTGAAACGATCGTGTTTTAGAAGAGAATTCTGGAGTCTTTTCAGACAATTCTCATAACTGACCCCCTTACTCTCTTTCTCTCTCTCTCTCTCCCCTTCTCTCTTTTTCTCTTTCTTTCTTTCTCTCTCTCTCTCTTTTGTCTTCCCATTCACTTATTATTTTGCTTTACTTAACTTTTCTGCCTATCTTCAAGTATCGAGATTATGAATGCAACTACTTTCCGCTACAGAAACCAAACTAATTATAAACAGAATGATGTACATTATTGCATTTTGTAGCTTAGCAGTATCTTAAATGGTAATGTCAATTTTCTCTCTCTCTGTGATACCTCCTCCTCCCCCCCCCCCGCTCTCTCTCTCTCACTCTCTCTCTCTCTCTCTTGCTCTCTCTACATTTCTTTCTTTATATATGCTTCTCAACTAGTTCTCATCCATTATTATTGACCAATAACTATATCAGTTACTCCAGGTTGTCATTCTTTTTTCACCTTTTCGCCCATTAACAGACATTGTTTGGTAGATGGCAAGTTGACCATAGCTACGAAACAAGAGCAATCCAAATTTCAGATTTCAAATGGTTTTGGGGTTGTCCTGGAAGTTTTAAAATTCATTTAGTAGTCCATTGGAGCATACTGTACTTGAACATTTTTTTAGTTTCCGTTCTACCGTACTATGCATAGAATCAACCTCCGTGTGTGTATGTCTTTGCACAAGGCACTTTATGGAAACGTAGATAATATATTTGCCAAGATGAAATTTTTGTTATGGTATGCAGAACCATCATCTCCGTAGCAGACTGAATCTTTGACAGTGATGTTGAGCGAGGTAAAATTGTGAATTACCACTTTATTGTTTTAGCAAGTGCTGGAAACGTTAATACTAGACCTCTTCTATGTGTAAGGAAATACTTTGTCATGTCTTTGAAAGGGCGGAAGGGGGGATAGTTTGAGAGCAAAATGGGCAATGAGGGGAGTTGGTCTAGTAAAGCCAGGAGAACAAAATCAAGACAAAGGCATCTTGTCGGCAAAGTACGGTGAGAAAATTATGGCATGTCCATCATACACGTGTACACTGGTACTGTGCTTACTGCAAATGCACTTTCATTCAACAACGAATTTAACTGAAATATAAATGCTCGTAATATTTAATGCATTTCCTATATTTCATTGTCTATGGACATCTTTTTTTGTGGAATCGACCTCGACTACATAACCAACCTCACTTCATGTAATAGCTACGGCAAAGCAGTGGTCATTTCTCATAACTGTGCATGTCTTACGCGTCCACCTCTGGAATCCAGAGCAGGTCTTATGAATAATTTCTCAGATAATGACGTCGGTATCCAATACCATGCCCACTTCATGTGCCTTGCTGGATTTCATGATACGACCTAGTAGACGCTCGGCATTTTTTCTTTTTTTTATTGTGTATTTTTGTTTTTAAAGTGAGGACATTATATATGATGTAACATGATATGAAGATTCAATGAACATCATAAACCCAGTTTTGAAAATGTCAAGGCATACACTGGTCAGTTATCTTTTGGGTGACATTGGACATTACAAATTGCACACGGAGCTTCTGTAACAATAAGACAGAAGAGCAGACTTTGAAAAGAAAAGAAGAAGGTAAAATGCACTGTCACGATCATTTCATGGCAACTAGACACACTAACAAATCTCCAAAATTATTTTCTAAATAATAAACATAACCATATAAATGACCTAGATACATATTCGTTTTCAAAAAAGACATTTCCAAAATGTTTGGCTCTTTTTGAGGTCATAGTTTTAAACTATTTTAATTTGCCAAGTCTTATATCCTATTACTATGTGTGGATATCTTGATGCTTTCTGAATTTTAAAAATATTTTTGTTCTTACAATTCCAAATTTCCAAATATTATTGTTCTTTCTTACTATTCACTTTCTGGACCTTGTCCCAAAATATACACCATGTAACTGTTCTCCCTGTAATTTTATCACTTATTTATGAATGTGTGTGTGTGGGGGGGGGGGGGGGGTCCTCTAATAAATTTGTGTTACCTGCATTTCACAAAAACAAAATTATCTAGTAAGGTCGAACATGTTTGTAAAACTCCTCCAGGGATGCTACCCAAAGATGAATGGCGAATGAAATCTCTGGAGGTAAATTTTTGTTTTCTGGTTGCAATGTTACGAAATAAATACTTATTTCATATTCAAAGTTATTAACAGAGCAGTTCTTTCTGTTTCTTGAAAATTGTAATGGAAGAATGACCGCACAATTTTCCAAAGCGACTGATGTGTCCATCCAGTTTGAGCTTCAGTAGGCCAGGAAAAGCAAACAGCAAATGAATGTGCTTTCTTGTATAAATTGGCAGCCAGGACTTTTCTGAAAATATAAATAACTACGTATTTTGAGCGTGCAGATTTATCTTCGGGAGGTGGGGGGGGGGGGGGGGCAGGAGGGGGAGAGAATAAAAGAAAAAAACAACAAATTTTCCTAACTGGTAAT
>JBCEWB010168681.1:0-10267 GCA_039654565.1 Peronia peronii | reverse complement strand
AGAGAGAGAGAGAAAGAGACAGATAGTCAAGCTTGACATATATTGCTATCATATAAGAAGGCAATTGCTTGGTTCTCTTAGGAAAGGTGAACATAAAGCTTACGGAAATGAACATGCTCTGTCTTGACAAAGGCATGTCAGCCTGCAGGCTGTGAACCTCTCAAGCGAAGATCCATTATAACCACAAAGACTGCGGAGTCTATAGCCCAGCTGTAATTTTATAGCAGGATGCACATTTTCTGTGCAGGTGAACTTTGTCTTTCTTTGACAGCTAATATCCTGGGGTGAGGCCATAATGAAATGATATTTAAAACTGACTGAGAAAAACGCAGTGTGTCCGACGAGTTAGGTGTTTCGCTGGTTCGAATCCTACTGGAAAAAAAGGGGGTGCTGGTGGTGAGGAGGTTAAGAACCTGTTTGTTTCTATGACTCAACAGTCCCCCGCTTCTGAAGTACAAAAGAAATGTTTGTGGGTGGAAAGTTGGAATTTGGAAATTTTGTCTCAGCAGCGTCTCCGCCAATTCTTCATGGATTTTTAACTACCAAGAGTTCTTTACGTGCGTAACTTACACATTGGACCTCCGAAATATATGTAGCCTTGTCTGAGAAGCTAACCGTCGACTTTTCCTACCCATGAGGCCAGGGGGCTATTGCGCCGATTAAAAAAAACAACAGACTAATATTTTCCTTTCCCGGTAGGGTTCGAAATGCAGCATTTTTACCGAGAAGCAGACGTCTCACCCTTTAGCCACAGTGTACCTCTCAATCCCTGCTCTATTCTGTGATCGCTCTTATGGTACACACTCGTTTCTGTGGTTCTTTATTTAAACCTTTTACTGCCAGTGGAGTTTATTGTTAGCGAAACCCGTCGTGACACAACGTAATTAGGCAGATTAATTAGTAACGGTTAAACCTTAAACGTTTTGGTAAAAATTGCTATTGTACAATGTTTCTATAATGATTTTATTATGTTTAAGAAATGACTGCGCTTAGGCACAAAATATGAGAAATACTTATTGCTGTGTTGTACATTTTGAGGTAAAGTAATGTTTCTGGAAACTAAAAAATGAAAAGGAAAGCATCTGCAGTATGTTCTTAAGTAGATTAGCCTTTTGGCGCTTCTGAAGTGAACACCACTCTATAGGCAGCTTTTGATTTTCTTCTTTATGCGTGTTTGCGCTGAACTGATTATGCATTGCCTGGATGTGAGAAATTTAAGATACATTTGTCTAGACTCTACTGATTATGTTTTTAGTAGTCTGCAGGTTGTAACAATATCTCGAGTTCTTGACAATTTAGAGCAGTGAAAAAAAAATGTGAAGTCTATCACGTTATCTTAGTCATTATTATCAATCATTCGCTGAAACAGCAGCACAACTGCGTTTCCCTCCTCCTTTCTCGTCCCCAAAACTGGCATTATTTTCTGTGGCAAAATAAAACAGCAGGAGTTGAAAAGCAACAAAAGATGAGGACAAAGATTGTGGTTATTAGGAAAAGCTGTTTATGTCATGCTGTTCGTAGCATAATCCAGCGTTGTCTCTGTTGACAACAACATCGCGGATACTTCTGTTTGAGTGAAAAATAAATCTCAACAAAATAGTGATCATTGCCTTTACTTTCTTCTGTTCCCCTCCTTTTTTCTTCTGTGTGTGGCTGTCGAATTTAACTTTACAACTAAGTTTAAATTCTCAGTTTACATTTTGGCGTTAAGATTTCATTTGATGGGTATTGATGACCTATAACTTATCACCTTTTAAACGTTAGAAATTATTTTAAAGTGTACTGAATGGGCCATTTCGCCGTCAGCGACATACCTTCCCTTTGCCAAATACAAGAGGTGTAACACTAACACTGTAAAAAAGGGAAAAAAGGACGAAATCTTTTTTTTTTCTTTTGTTATTTGAAACATAAGTAACAGAAAATTCTAAAAAAATTCACCATACGATGAAAATGTTTTGCTTTTTTTTTTTTCATCGTGATACATTTTTTTTTCAGATTTTTTTTTTTTTTTTTTTGCTCCGTGTGTTTCAAACAACCTGAGAAAAAGCGATTTTCCCCTTCTTTGCAATGTATTTGGTAAAGAGAACCTGGCTGAAAAAAAATGGCTCATTGCGCTCTCGAGCTGTGAAATGCAATATAGATCTAGTCTAATCTTGCTGATGCACCATTTTATATATATATATATATATATGAAGGGTGCAAGGGAAAAATAGAGAATGCCAGTTTTTGCAGATTTTTAGATATTGGTGCCTGGGTATCGTGCACACCGTCCTCCATGAAAGATAGACAGTAAGAGCAAGGAGAGTCAGTTGTTATGAGCGATTAAAAAAAAAGTGCCTGCTACGGAAATACAGGGAATGTCAGATTATTTTGGTGGACTATTCTCCCTGGGACCAATGGGTCTTGATTTGATCACATGATTTAGAAGTGTTCACAATGGCAGACTTGCCGAGTCATCCTGGAATCACTGATCTCTCCCTCACTCCCCCCCCCCCTCCCCCCTTTTCCAAAAAAAAAAAAAGAAAAAATTAAATGGTAGAAAAAGAGGAAAGAGAAAAAAATGAGCTTGTCCATTCCCAGTCCTTACCCCATGTAGCAGCAGCTGCCTTTGACTACTGGAAGAACTTGCCAACTCCAAATATTACCACCAATGATGTGTACTACAAAAGGCAGCTGTCAACGTACACTTTTGATGTTCATAACCTTGGAACCAGTGCAGTACACCTCTTTTCTTATGATGAGACTGTAGGCAACAAAGGTTCAAATGATGTTTCGTTCAATGCTATTGCATTATTCCTGTGAAGTACTGCCTCCCCAACGCACACACGTTCAGTTGTTCTGCGACTCGATTCATGCACAGGACAAAATAAAAACTGGACTGTTCTGAGGTGCTCCACAAAAACCTGTTCGAATATATTTAATTGACATTCCCCATCAGAGGACATTGTGTGCGTGTGTGTGTGTGTCTGTGTGTGTATATATATCTATATATATTATATATAATGTCAATGTGTGTATAAAAACAATATCCAATGGTATAGCCACTTATGAAATAAAATTATCATGACCTGAACTCACATAATATAATGTTGAAAGGATAATTTATTGCGCAATTCTAAAAATAGGCTCGTCATTTTTAGTGTGTGGCCTCACAGTTCTATGTCATGATCCCAATCGCCAATCGCTGCAAAATGGCAGAAAAGGAGATAACCTATCAGTGCCTCTTTAGATTATTTATTGTTGTACAACAGATGATGACTCTGATTTACTTTTGACTTTGCTAAAAATAGAACATGGCTTTGAAGAAATGACATAACATAAAAAAAGAGGCGAAGCCGGAGCGATGCAATATCATTAGTGTACAAGACAAGTACTGTTCTATTGTTACGGGTAGAGTGGAGGCCTGTGGTACGTTGCTCATGCCCTAGATGCGGTAATGGGTGATGATGGTGACGATGAACGTAAAAAAAAAAGAATTCATTTTTTAAAAAATGATATTTATGTCTGGATTTATATCTTGGCTTCAAGCGTCTTCCCTGTATTTTTGGTGAGAAGAATTTCAGCGGGCAGAAATTTGGAAATTTTACCCGGCCAGCCTAGTCTCTGCCTACTCTTATCCAAGTCTTATGTGCCAAGGATTCTCTAATGTGCGCAATGTACATATCGAACCTCCGAAATGTTTTCGCCCTTCTCTGAGAGGACTTGACGCCAGACTTCCCTACCTGAGGAACCGTGAAATCACTTTTAAAAAAACCCCAAAAAAATGCAGATTTCTTGGTAGGATCTGAGACTCGGACCCGCGACTTTTACGATGTGAGTTCTTCGCGGAGTAGCAGACACCTAATCAGACGGCCACGGCAATCCGTTACTAAAACCTTACGCGTTCAGATTTCTTATGAAATCTGATGTGATGATGACGGTTATGGATTTTAATCAGCGGCTATTATAGTATATGTAGGCTATAAAAAAAAGTCAGCTTGACTAACAATCAGCCCTGACGAATCCAAATGACTCTTTTGGACCAGGTCAAAGCTGGTGGGTCTGCATACATTAGATCTAATTCGTTTGAAAACTATAGATCGCAGGCATTAATATAACAGCGACACGTCGACTTGCTCTGCCTAACGAGTATGAAGTTTACAACCTATTGCTCTCCCTTAGCGGTTTATTTTCCTGTCTCTGCTGTGCTTACGTCTGTGGCGCCCCACTGTGGGGGATGGTGTCCCTTTGATGCAGGCGCACACACACTGTTTTAACTTTGTCGTATCTTCGCACTGTTGACATAAGGAGCAGACTAACAGCCCGGATCAGAAACTGAGAGCGCATTATTATCTCTGCTAATACCAGAAATTCTGATAGTGGCGAATCGTTATAGTGCGCACCCTCTGATTTCCTTATGTTTGTTGATCAGGTCTGATTAGAAAAAGCCATCCATTTGTGTTCTCTACAAATGACTGGTGGGACCATAGAAAGATCCTCTCCCACCTTTATCTAACTAATGCAATATTTATGCGTTTGTCTGTACACCAGACAGGGAGATAACCATGACCTGGTATGATTAGGAAGGCAGGCAGAAATAGCCCTCTACAGGGGTTGAAAGGCCTATTCAAACTAGGATGCTCATACTTACCAATTATCTTCCAAATTTTATCCCAGTAAAGGACTGCCAACAGTTGCAAAACATACAAACAAACAAGAATGATGTTTGATCTTGGCAGTGATGGGTCGTTCAGAAACATAAAAATCATTATGACATTATGAATGTTCAGCTGAGGAAATGGGGATTGTTTGTAACCCAAAAATGTTCATCTTGTAGTGTGTAAACAAAGAAATCAAGGGCGTCTGTGTTGTGACAAATCACAGTTTTAAATAAATTAGGCGTTGATTAGCACCATGTGAGCAGTGGAATTTTCAGAACAAGTCTACAGTTGACATTAAGTCTTCTCTTTTTCCGTAACTGAAGGTAACATAGCCATCAGGGAGCTTCATCTTCTGGATCCACATGATCTGACTTGAACCTCACTGGGTATGCACACGATTATCAGTTTCATATGCCAGAGCCTCAAGTCAAGTTTGACAGATCAAGTGACACCGCTACGTCATCGGAAGAAAGCGCAGTGACATTTTCAGATATGGTGTGACCATGGAAGTCAGATTCTCAGGGGGGGGGGGGGATCTTTTTCTTCTTCTCAATCCTTAACTTTGTTGGGAGTCATCAGGGCATCTTCTGATGAGCTATTGTCCTAATTTTCTCTATACATTGCGATTGTAAGCTAATGTATGGGTCCTGCAAATGTTTTCCTTGTCCGATCTTGAATGTTCTCGGCCCATCTTTTCTTCTATCTATCTCTGAAACTGAATTCAGCCAGGTTTCATCAGCCATTGTTTTGTGTAACGGAATCTGGGGAAACTAAAGGTAATCCTCACCTAAAATGACATATTTATCTCACTGATAGTTTGATAGGAATCTTATATTTCTCATTACATTGGTAAATCTCACAATTTCTTCTCTAAATCCACTCAAATTGGAATTATCAGGACAGAGAATAATAGAAAGCATTATAATAATAGAGATCCATTATATCATCTATCACCGCAAAATATAGGAACCGAGTGCTTTACAATATATTTTAGCCCGACAAATCAATAGAGACATTCATGAACGTTCTCAGCTTCTTGGGGAGCATACAGGAAAGAAAAGAGATAATGACAGCTACGGGAAAAAAAAAACAGAGAGAAGAACAAGAAGAGGCACAATGAAGAAAAAGAAGAACAAACGTTAACGAAAAAAACAAACACTAAACAAGAATCAGAAAAGGATTGAGCAATAGAAGAAGTGGAGGTGTAGTATAAAAAAAAATCAGGAAAATGAGAAATGACAAAGACGAAAAAGAATCGAAAGAACAAAACAACAACATCAAAATTTAGACAGCCATACAAGAGAACCAAAGGGGGGTAAGAAGAATAAATACATACATGTAAATAAAACTGGATCAAAAGTACTAGGCAAAGTAAGATCCAAATTAAACAAACAATAAACAAACAAATAGACAAACAAACAAACAACACAAAAAAACCAAATAAGCAAACAATAAACATCAAACAGAAAGAATGGACGACATGAAAAAGAAAATATCGCAGATTTCACTGGAGCGAGGAAAGAAGAAGACAAAGATAATCCAAATAAGTTTTTAAAAATTAGGGATGAGAAACAAACTATAGTAGACTAAACCAGAGTGCCGATAGAAGATGAAAAAAAAATAGATAGATTGAATGAAAAAATAAAGTAGATTAGACTGAAGCAGAAAGGGGACAATACATAGAAGATCCAGATCCCCTTTTGGTGGAACTCTAAGAGCATAACCCGTTGATGATATAGGCGGTGTAATTTTGTTCTCATAGCTGTTCTCATTCCTGCACTTGATATAGTAGAACTGATACAGTGGTGAAGAATAGGTTTAATTTATTGATAGAATTTCTTCATTCAACGAATATGCCGGCCATTCGTAGATACTGTGTTTATTATATTTTGTTCCTTTACAAGGTCAGATAACAATTGGAAGTGAAAAAAAAGTAAAAATTCTAAAAACTTTCCCATTTTTTTTTTCAGTTGAACCACATGCAATAAGAGAACATCTGAACTCAAAACGTATTTTGCTTTTGATTCAGTACATAAGGTCTTAAGAAAGAATCCATACATATTTCAATTCAGTAGTAAAAAAAGTGTCTTAGAAAAGTGTCTCATTTGTTTCAGTCTGAACTGCCATCTTGTCGTTCCCTGGCATTAGGATATCTCTGGCTGGGAGTCTCTGAGCTACAGTCTTTAAATCCAGTGTACATGTTGACGGAACAAACAAAAGGAAAGTAATGAAACGCCCCAAGAAAACAGAAGGAGCAAGAGACACAAAGTCAGTTTCCTCGAAGTATTTGCTTTATAGGAGTCTGTGTAAATACACGCCTGCCTATTAACTTTGTAGATATTCCACATTCGTACTGAAAATCTCTTAAACATTTCCTTCTTTCTTTCTTTCTTTCTTTCTTTCTTTCTTTCTTTCTTTCCTCCGTTTGTTATGTCTTTCTTTCTTACTGAAGGTGTTTGTTTATCTATTAATATATTTGTTCATTTATTTGTATGTATTTATTCTTTCTTACCCCCTTTGGTTCTCTTGTATGGCGCTGTAGCGGCACAAAAAAAAAAAGAAATTAAAAAAAAAAAAACTACAAAAATACCCCACGAAAAACAAAAACAAAAAACAAAACAAACAAACAAATAAAAAAGCAAGTGCAGCACCACGGTCAATTATACCTCACTTTTAGGACTAGAAAGGAAGAAAAAAGAGTAAATGAAAAGGCAAGGAAGGAAGAGAAGAAAACAACATGAAGACAAAAAATTGAGGCACAGAGTAGCACACATACACACACAACCAAACACATACACACACAGCACACACAGTGGCAAAGAGACGGCTAAAGAGTGAGGAAGGAACTGAAAGGGTTTAAACGGAAATGGAGAAGAAATTAATGGCAGTGAAAAGAACCGGAATTAACAAAGGAAGGAGACAAATGAAAGGAAAACAAAAGAGAAGAAAAGAACACGGGGAAAAAAGACATTAGATAGAGATTTTAAAAATTATCTATGAAAGACACAAATTCCCAGTGAAACATTTCCTGAAATTATTTCACTTCAAACAAAATTAAAACAACAAAAAAATCTTTTCATTTCTAAGGAATTTCTACCCAAATGCCGTGTTTTATTATAGACTAGTACTGAGCCCACGACATTCATAGAGGATTTTAAAATATATAGCTTGGAACATCCCACATTACCCAAGAGATAACCATCCTCCTGGTGGTTGGAAGGCTAACAAACACCTCAACTGTAACATTACCTTTGCCACTCAAGATGTATGGCAAGCGTGTGCATTTTTTGGATGATTTTCTTTGCTGTTTTTCAACGAAAATGTCTTTGCTGTTTTGCCTTGCCTTGTTTCTCTTTGTTTAGGTATTGATTAGAATTCATTCAGCCACTTCTCTCTTTTTTACTTTTAAAGATAACCCTCAGATATTCTTTTATTAGTGGTAGAGGAGCAATGTGCAAAATTATCTTTACAGTCAGTCTGCACGCAAAACTCTGATGGACATATTTTGAATATCGTTTTCTTTCTTAATGAATTGATTGGTGTATGCCTAATTTTTCGTGACAATAAGAGAAATGATTTTTTAAAAAATGAGTATACCAAAGATTCACGTCTAGATGTCACATGTACGGGTTTCAAGGACTTCTCACAGCAAATTTGAACTAAATCGGTCCCGAAATGAGGTGGAGAAAGAGCAAATAGAAACAAAAAGAGCTTGCCTTTATCTCAGTTAAGATAATGTAATAATTCTATACCAGTTTATTGAATTTCAGAACTCATTCACTTAGTTTTCGCTCATTCCTGGGATGCCTTTCGTCCATGTTCACGGCGTCTGAAGCTGATTAATTGCCACGAAAGTAATAAGGATCAACAAAACGAGCAAACAAACAAACAAATCAACGAACGAACATGTTCCTGTCGGCCCTAGAAAGGGCTGAAGGAGGGAAAAAGAAAGTGGAGAGAGAATAGAAATCTAGAAAATCTACATCAGCCGTTGTTAAATCGTTAGTTTATCACCTTATCCTCATTGTGTTTCTAGAATTATTACATTTCCCGGTGGTCAGAGAAGTTATGTATAATTATTTAAAAGATTACACTGTACAACCAGAAATAATATAAAAAAAATAGAAGAGACAAAAAAAATATAGTAGGTAAGGACAAAGCTACCAAATAGTGGACAGAAAAGAACAGGCAGACAAAACACACACACACACACACACACACACACACACACAGATGGGCAGGATGGAGTAGATCGGAAATCCGCCGAGGTAAGGTGGTTGAAAGGCAAAACTAGAACGTGTAATAGGTCGCCATGAAGTAGACAAACAAGCAGATATGTACACAGGCATGAAAGACAGAAGAAGGAAAGAAGTAAAAGGAATAGCCCAGAGACGGGGAGAGAGAGAACGAAAGAAAGAGAAAAGGAAGGACAGAAAGACAGAGAGAGAGAGAAAAAAAAGAGAATGAGGCAGAGGGAAATAAAGAGAAGAGGAGAGAGAGAGAGAGCCAGGGACAGGGACGTTGGTTGAGGGGAGGGGGGGGGGAATAAATTCCAATCATATTTCGACGACCAATAATGAATACACAGCACATAAAGATAAAAACACGCAGTCAGTAACAAAATCTAATTTTGACAGATTCTACAGCGATCTTACATACTTTGACAAAACACCTTTTTCCCATCACAGTTTCATCATCTCCTTATCCTTCCTTAATATTTGAAGATAAAATTTTGCATTCATGTTCTAAAAGGAAAAAAAAAACATGCAAACGAATCAACAAACAAACATAGACTCAGATTTTGTCGAATGTGTCGAGAGACAGACGATAGCAAAATATAGAGTATTTATGTAGCGCGTATCCCGAAGAGTACAGGCCAACACTTTACAATCCAGACGGAAACATAAAAAGAGCCCAAAGTAAAATGCAAAGAAATTTAGACAAAATAATAAGATGGATGGAAAAATGGGGGCTAAGAATAAACACGGAAAAAACGATAGTGATGATTTTTGGAGCACAGAGATCCAAAAAGCAACAGGCCAGATTAACGATAGAAGGTGAACCGATAGAAATAGTCAACAGAACTAAATTTTTAGGCTTAACATTAGACCAAAACCTGTGCTGGAAAGCACATATAGAGGAACTGAAACAGTCAATAACACCAAGGCTAAACATGCTAAAATACATAAAAGGAAGAGGATGAGGAGTACATCAGAAATGCCCACTCATGACCTACAAGGCATTTATACTAGGGATACTAGACTACGGAGCAATAGTGTACGGGAGAGCAGCGAAAACAAATAAAGAAAAGTAAGACAAAGTTCAAAACAAAGCCCTACGTACAATAACGGGAGCAGCAATGAATAATAATACACAGGCACTGGTAGTGGTAACGGGAATAGCCCCCTTGGAACTTAGAAGAAAAGAACTAGCATTAAACTTCAGTTCCAAGGTATATTTAGACAAAGACCACCCAGCATTTGAAGCAACTCACTTTCGGACCAGTAAAAGTCTCCCATACCATGAACCAGTAATCAGAAGCTGTAAAAGGGAACTAAAGGAAATGATGAAGGAAGACCTAAATAGTATGAAAGTAATACATAGGACAAAAACCCCACCATGGGAAC
>JBCEWB010168671.1:0-10267 GCA_039654565.1 Peronia peronii | reverse complement strand
CACACAAGTACGATCAACTGAACATCGCTCACAACACATTCGCAACACCCCGCATGCACTAACATGATTCGTTACACAGTGCATGTGCAATATCTATGTCCAGCTTGTGTGTGTTGCCTCTTCAAGGAGGTTATGATATTTGAGAGTGATGTCTAATAAAATAAAACAAGTGATCTCTTAATGTCAATCAGAGAGGCCGTAACACAGTTATGAAAACGTCTGGCGTTACTAATTTTTCCTTTGCCATAAGATAAAAATTTTTCGTGATCTGTTTCAATCATCCGTCCTTTTTCTAGCTTCTGCCGGTTTGTGTTTGAGATCTTGAGTCGATGTCAAGCACCAAAGGCATCGATAGGTTCCATTTGGGCTAGAGAGTCCATAAACTTTACAAAAAAAATCATAATCACAGAGTGTTTGTCGGCAACATCAGTGTCAATATTGATTCGATAGAATAATAAATCATCCTGCTATCTGCATCTCTTTGGTTTTACACATATGGTACCTCAAGTCTGACAGAGTTTATTTAGATCAGTTGCATGGACTTCACTGGAATGATGCATGATAAACTGCAGCAAAAAAGATAATCCAGAATAAGACCATTACACATAATCTTACAATAAATCCATAAAAATGAATTAAATAAAAAAAAAAACCCTCGCGGTTTCCCAAGAAAGTAATACGAGTACAAACTGATCTCTTATGAATATCAACTTTTAAATATGATTTTTTTTAAAATTCAAAACTGAAAGGAAAGATGTTATTTACAAGAGCTTTTCAGGCACTCACAAATTTGTGATCTTACGACGTAGAGGAAAATTAACAACTGGTGGATAGAGAGCAGAGATGTAGCTTTTATTTCATACCCTGGACTGGGGGTATACAACATTTGAAACTGGAGAACTTGGGTAATAAACTTGATCAAAATGAAGAAAATTACTGGTTTAGTGACACTAGCGGGGAAGATCATGACCATCCACTGTGACCAGCGGTAGCGCCTGGTCCAGTGCACTGAGCGGTCACCTCTGGGGTCAAACTAAGTGATCTGCCTTGAAGAGAAACTGGGCAGCCTTGGAAGGCAGGATGGTGGGTTGAAATACGAGAGGATCCCGTTTAAGGTGGGAGGGTAGACAGGTCTGCTATATGCATATAGTGATACATATTTATCCAGTCAGCATGGAAAGTCAGGATTATCACTAAAATAAAAAGCTTCTTCTATACCGAAGAAAATGGCCTGATACATAGATGATAGGGTCTATATGTCAATCTGATAAAGCCATTACATCTACATGAACTGGGTCCTCACCATATTTTTCTTGATGAGATCCTGCAGTTTGAACATAATCTGTTGCCTTGTCAGGACTGTGGTGGCCGACCAGGCTGGAAATGCTGCCTTGGCCGCAGCAACAGCTGCCTCCATCTCTGGGCGTGTGCATTCTGGCACTCGGGTAACAACTTCATTTGTTGCCTGTGACAAGCAAGACAGGGCAAGGCTTTGCTACTTACATTCAGTACAGCATATGACATAATTACAATGACAGTGGTATATCCACTGAAATTCTTACAAAGGTAATATCGATACTTATGCTTTCAAAGCATCTCTGAATCAGGACAAAATGACAACCTGTTATTCTACCATGCATTAAATTTGACATAAAAGATAGCATTGTTGCTCTCTTTCTTTTCCTCTTTTTCAATACTAATTTCTTTTTCTACCCTACAAATGTTTGCATTTTCTCAGTATCAATTGCAAAAAAAAACACAAAAAATACTGAATTTCATATACAGAGTGTGTATGCTGGTTGCTAATACATGTTCTCACTTTCACAAAACTTACGGGATTATGAAGATCAATCCATTTGTCTGTTTTGGACTCCACAAATTCATTGTTGATGAACATTTTTGTGGTAGGCTGAAATGGAGTACATGATTCTAACACAAACGACGATACTTGACAATTTTCATGCATGAATATTAAATCTTATTTTCATCTAACTAACTTTCCTATTTCTGTCCTATCACAGTACACAAAGAACATTTCATTTCATCTTTATATGTAAGTTGTTCTTTTTTTCTTTTGATGCCAAAGAAGATTATGATTTTTTCCCTCTCTGTATTATCACACCTTCAACTCTAAACATTATCAGTAAAACTTACCACACCTAATGCCATGTAAAAATTTCAACACTAAGGCCATTTGATGATGTTCCCATTTCTCATAATCATTGAGCACAATGCATGTTTTTCTTTACAAGACTGTATAAAAACACAGCCCACAATGGAAATGCATTAAATGTCTAAGACTTAAACTCTGCAGTTCATAACAAAATATATGGCTTTCACCAATACCAAAAGTAAAAACAAGAACAATGGCAGGCCCAGATTTCTCTCTTTTAACTTTTCTCTTCCTTTTCCACATCATATAAACTGAACACTCACCACTGTGGAGGCATAACATCTTGAGACATGCAGGCCATTCCTACCAGCCTGGAGAGCAAAAATAAATGGAAAGCTGCTCAGTAATTTTTTTTCTGGACTGTTAGGACATATTTCTTATGAATATGACTTATAGTGGGGAGAGGATGATGGCACTGATGACAACTACTAAAATTATTTTCATTTAGAAACAAAATGGAATCAACAACAGGCATAAATAGAATAAATGGCCATAATTTCTGATGAGAATTTCAGCACCACAAAACATGCAAACAATGCTAGATTGGGGAAGAACATTTTTTTTTTTTTGAAGAGCATCAGTATCCCAATGATATCTGCTAACACATTACAAAAATCCTCACTGCGAACTCTTACTGCTGACAAATCATACTGCAGCCCATCACTTAAATAATGAATGTAATCAAAAGAAACTCCAACAAACTAAGAGTCTTCCAATGTCAAGAAAACACAAAATGTTGTGAGCTTTTGCCGGGGCCAACTTTTGTGAAAGTTGTTGCAATATTCTGTGTCTACTTGTGGGAATATATGATTCATATAAAATTTTCCATGACTGTGATTGTACCTAGTTCCACAGAGGACTGAACTTTTTGCTTTCATGTCAAGGCAGCAATAACTGAGGATGATTTTTTTAAAAAATTTCTAACCCCATAACTCATGTATTACAACCTACTAACTGCCACACAGTTACAACATCAGCCACACAGATACAAAATCAGCCACACAGATACATCACGAGTTTGTTTCCTCAATATTTCACAAACAACATTATTATCTGCAAATTTTGCTTGAATTCATAATGCAAGATTATGAGTGAATGCATTTTAAAAATATTTAGTTATGGTATAAACTCAAGTATGATACAAAGTGCTTTGTGTCTATGTGATTACTTGAACAATGAAGTACTGTAATTCGAGATAAGTCACATGACCGAGGAAAATTGCTTACACATGGGTTTGTTTATTTGTTAATATCTCTGAGTGCTCATCATTAGTCAAGAACTGCCTGTCATGCGAAGAGCATGAACACAAATCAGCGTGTGAGTGAAAATCTCCTGATCATATGACCAATTTCGAAATACCTATTAGAATTCTATCTTTTTTCACTTCACTAAATTAGTTTAAACATATTGAAACTGCAGAGTTTTTCACAAAACGCTATGTTTATAAGCAACTAAGAAGTCTCTATAGGTTTCTCTCATCTCGGCTGTAGTGATAACATGACAAAAAAACAAGATTCTAGCAGCAGCAATACATGTAAGTATGGCTGTCTTTCATCTTGACCTCTCCTGGGCCAAATATATTTCAGGAAGATCTTACACACAATCATGGCACAATCTGTTTTTTCTCACTGCATAATAGTTACCTTCATGGAAAAGTACAGCGATCTAGATAGGAAGATAAAAGCAGAATGTGCTTGGACGAAAGAAGGCTGGCTAAACAGGAAATGTATAGAAATTGAGGTGCCATCGAGAAACAACAATCAGGGCCCCATGTTTGAAAAGATCAAGGAATTCACCAGGAAGAAAACTACGGCAGGAAGCTGCATCAAGGATGTGGATGGAAATATCTTGTTTGAGACAGAAAAAGTCGCTAAAAGATGAAGTATGTGGAAGATTTGTTCGATGCCGACCGAGAAGGATGTCCATACAGCCATTTCTGCAGGGTCCAAACATATTGAAGAAGAAGTTAAATCGGCACTGCAGTCAATGAGAACGGGGAAGGCTTGTGGTATAGACAATGTGTCTACGGAGATGTTAAAGGCTCTGGGAAGTTTTGGACATGCAGTTCTGACCGAGATGCGCAACAACATGTACAGAATGGCGTACATTCCAGAGGACTTTAGAACTTCTGTCTTCGTCCTGTTGCCAAAGAAACCAAAGGTCATGGAGTGCTCAGAGTATAGGACAATAAATCTGATGTGTCACATTCTAGAGTTACTTCTGACGATTATTCTACGGAGGCTGAGTGACAAGATCAGTCGAGGGGTGTCCGAGGCACAGGCTGGTTTAAAAAAAAAACAGTGAAACCAGGGAACCACCTTCAATTTAAAGATTATGGCCGAAAAATACATAGAGGTGAAGAAAGACATCTATGCATGTTTCATTGACTACATCAAGGCCTTTGACACAGTTGACCATGGAGGGATGATAGAATCACTTAGAAAGATTGGCACTGATGAAAATGACATCACCATCATTGCCAACCACTACTGGAAACAAAGAACTCAGATCCGATTTGACTCGGGACTTTCTGATCCTGTTGAAATAAGACGTGGAGTCTGACAAGGATGTGTCTTATCCCCATCCCTCTTCAATCTGTATACAGAATTCATTTTCCGAATGATCGAAAGACAACCCGGATTAAAAGTAGGAGGCCGCATCATAAAATAATCTGAGATACGCTGACGACACGGTGCTACTTGCTGAGAATGAACAAGACTTACAAGAACTTGTCTCTGCGATCAAGGACGAAAGTGAAAAACTGGCCTGAAAATGAACGCGAAAAAGACAAAAACCATGGTAATCACCTACAGAAGTGACAAACCTAAAGTAAACATCAAAATTGATGGAAAGATAATCGAGCAGGTTAGCAGCTTCACCTATCTGGGACAGCTCATAACAGAAGACGGAATGTGAAATAAAACAACGGATTGCCATGGCAAAGCATTCCTTTGACAAACTGTACCATCTCCTTACCAGTAGTAACATCATGCTGTACACAAGATTGCATCTAATCCATTGCTATGTATGGTCCATCTTTATGTACGGCTGTGAAACTTGGACTGTAACATCCAGCCTGGAGAAACGGATTGATGCCCTCGAGATGTGGGTATATAGAAGAATGGGTAAAATCTCATGGAAAACCAAGAAGACAAATAAAGAGTTTCTCGAAGACTAAGGTCTGAAGAAGAAAATACTTCTAAAATCAATAAAAAGACGAAAGCTCTCATACTATGGCCATTCAAGAAGGCATGAAAACATCCAGAAAGAAATCGTAGAAGGAAAAGTCGAAGGGAAAAGAGGAAGAGCCAGAAGACGAAAATGCTGGCTCAAGAATATTGAAGAGATGACTGGGAGAACAATGAATGAGTGCTGCGAGATTGCACTAGACCGAGAAAAATAGCGGGTCATGAATTTCAACCTCTTTGTAGAGACAGAACCTCGAATGAATGAATAGTTACCTATGATGATTTCGCTCTTTCCCCATCTCCAACTGCCATATACACAATACTCACACACATACACGTCAATCAAATGCTAATGGCCCACATACACTTATCTCTATCATAATTATTATGCAAATTAAGTTGTAAGCATGGTAAATTAGGCAACAGATGTCCTTGTGTAGTGCTCTTAATGACGTGACTTCAAATTCACTGAGCAAATATGTGACAGGGGCAGCATTACAAGTGTTACATTCAGCACAGTATTATTATCTCTCAACCTTTCATGTTATATATAGAGATTTTAATAATGTTGTTAGTTATGACACATAAGGTGCTAATGCTTTGCTGGACAATGAAAGTGGAGATAATCTACAACACTATTTTAATTATATCACTGCAGCAAAACTTTTCCCTACTCTAGAATTACTTGACCAATAATATTATGCATTAAAAGCTTTTATGATGGCAACTGATTTGGTTCAAATCATGTTTGTCAGTTCTTTTATGCAGTGGGCCTATGCTGTGTCCCACAAAAACCCCATTGTCGAGGTTTTCCTCAAATATACCTTTTATGGGCAGCTAGAAGCAACAGGACAGTAAAAAAAAAAAATAAGGACAAGCATTGTTGGTGGAACAAAGTTTAATGCTTTTGTTCTGTCATCAGAAATAGTCAGCTAATGCACTATGCCTATGTGGAACTAAAACTGTAGTAATACATTCATGCACACAGAGATACTACAAAAAAAAACATATTCCGTTGCCTTGGGGCTTCATACTGCTATGGATTATTGATGTAATTTTATTCATGATGGCTAATGCTGGAGGTGCATGCATGAAGTAAATGTGTACTGCTACTGCTAGAGACACACACTGCTGCTCTCATGAAGTGGACAAGTAAACATAAAAATGATAATGAGGTATTTTGAGATCGGTCACATGACCGACAAACGTTCGCTCACACGCTGATTTGTGTTCATGCTCCATGCATGAGAGACAAGTTCTGACAAATGATGACCATTAACACATGCAACACTATATAAACAAAACTACATGTGCGCAATATTTCCCCAGCCATTGAAAAATATCATTCTCAATCAACTCACACCTACTGTACTCGGTATCACAATGGATGAATAAAACTCAATAATCCATACAGCTGCTTATTTCTGAAGTTGCTTAACAGATATTTAAGGTAAAACAGAGCAAAGAAGCCTGCAGCTGTAGGTAAATAATTTGTTTGTTTTGCAATCTTTGACAAATCCCTTTATAATTTGGATGAGCAACACTGATTTGAACACAACATATCAACCATGACCGTTGTCCATTTCTGAATAAACTCAAGATAAAGGTGATTCATTATTTTGATTTATTTTTGAAGGTATATAAAGACGAGTACTTTTCTTCCAGTAAAATATATACAAATATATGTCTATTCACGGTTTAAACTTATTACATGGTACGAATTTGATTTAACATCATGAAAAATTCTCTTTTAACAGAATTATGTCTAAAGCTCTGATGCTTTCTAAATGTCACTTTATGTCAATGATGATGAAATTGGATAACAGAAAATGTAGATCTAGATGTATTCCTTGTGAAGGGCTATTCTGGCTCTTGAGCTTTCATTCTTGCCACTGTTTCGTTCCAAGATAGTCTATACACAAAACTGCAAAAGTTTATCTGGAAGTCAACATTAATTGCTCATCTTATCTAGAACAATAACTGGGCTGGATCCAGATGTCTAGATCTAAAGCTAGATCTATGTAGTCTAGATCTAGGTGTGAGATCACCATCGTGAGTCTGTGGAGATCAACTGAAATAATATGACAACAGTGGGCCCTCGTTGCTCCTCTCGTCTAGATCCAGATCTAGATCTAATCGAGAGCGTTAAATAAATTCAATTCATATCTGCTAATTATCTAATAGTGATACTTTTGTCATGCTGCAGCAGTTTTTCTTGAGCTTGCAGTGTCCCAATGCTATTCGTGACATCAAAAATGTTACATTCTATAAAATCTCATCAATTGTAGAAGGAATTTCCTTGTCTACATCTCAAGTTGGATCTACTTGCTACTACTGCGTCTCTTTGGGCGTACATTTTGCCATACTTTGTGTTGTGCAAGGTGTAAATGTTTCTAAAACTAGATCAGTAGTCTAGATCTAGAATCTATGACACATATGCATCAAGATCAATATCAAGTATGACTAAACCATAAGCGTTTACCAGCTGAAGTCTGCGCAACATCATCTGCAACGACATCCTGACCAGCTGTGCTACTGCTGCTAGTCTTCACTGATGTGAGGACTTGTTTATCGAGGAGTTACTGTAGGTAGGCCTATCCCAGCTCGGAGCAGCCGCAAAGGTCAAAGTTATAAGGCCAACGTAAGGTCAGGAGCTCCTGTCTCCCAACTAGGCCTAGGCACCAACAAAAACACTAAAATTCTACCCTGTCTCCCAACGTCAAGGCCAAAAAAATTGTTGTTCTTGATTTAACCTTTATACATGGTCTGTATTTACAGATACGTGTAGAATAATATTTAGACAAGGATATTTTTGAGATCCAGTTCCATTTTTATAGAATTTCTGGTTAAAAATTGTTCCCTAGAAAAATACGATGAACCGGAAGCTTTGCGAGTAAAGATAGATGAACTAAAGATGGCTTCCAAACCAAACAAACTTGTTCCCGGAGGTAATTTCAAATGTGGCAGACTGTGCCTAAATTATTTGTTATTCACAGTGAAGATGCTATGTCGTCGAGAGAAATTTTAGAGCTAGGTTAGCTGCAGAAAATTGCGATGCATGTCTTTCATATCCGATATGTCCCGAAGACACAATAGCAAATGCACCAAATAAACGGCGCCAAGCCTAAGCTGTAGACCTCCAGCTAAAATAATTTAGAATGGTTGACTGAAGTAGATCTGAATCTTGATATATATCTAGAACCTATAATCTATAATAGTTCAAAATTGGCATAATATTTAAATTTGTCTAGATTTAGATGGGGTGAGGGGGGTATATGAAATCTCAAACATTAACAGACAATAATCAATGCATTGCAAGATGGCTATAATATAGATCTGGAATTCTAGATCTAGATAGTCTACATACAACACATAAAACTAAAACCTAATATTACTCTCTTACTTGTTTAGGGGACTGCATTGACACTCCTAAAGAACTGTGTTCCGGGCTTATCTTCACATTTGGAATGAATCCAGTTACGGATCGGGCACACATGATTACCATACTACTAGATCTAGACTCTAGATGTAACTGTAGTGGAATACGGATGAGTCGATGTCGGCGGTGCAGTAAAAATACAGTGAAGCCCAAATGATTCGAACTCTTCTAAATCGAATTTCTGCTTAATTCGAATATTCCTGGAAGATAGGTTTTATCCCTTCTTTATCCTTAGTAAAAATAATCTTTGTAATTCGAACTGAGTCTGCCCCGTTCCACATAATTCGAATTAGGGAATTCGAAGTTTTCACGGCACTGACATGATGAAAATTCAAAATTTACTTGTTGAATGGTCTATGTTGTTTCACCCACCCTCTCTTCACCACCCCAGTGTTCCCCGAAACACGCGTTGACATCTAGATCTACCTCTGTTTCAACAAAGAACAATGCGCTATCGATCGATACATGACGTCATCCCACCACGTTGTACATGCACAGGACAAAGACTGACTAGTGACAAGACATATAGGCCTAGTATGACTGACCCACGAAAGCAAACTCCACCTTGAGAGACTGACCACTGAAAATCGGTTTCAAAACAACTATGAATGAACAGTATGGGGAGGCCTAATAATAACTCCATGGGCCAGTCACACCTGACACTAGTGACAGCAAGATTGTTGGTTTCGCTACACATAATACACGCGCTTCCTCTTTCTCAATCCATTGTTGTTGCTTTGACTAGATCTAGCTTGAGGCTAGTGAAACACACCAGTGAAAGTCAATTGTCATTGAAACGGTGCAGTCGTACCAACCAACAAGCAAGATCAAGATTGTAGTTTGTAGATCTAGATCTACACTTAGCGTTCTTTTGATCTAATTCAGATCCCTTTAAATTTAAATATTAAGACCATGCCCATTGAAGAGAAACTCTCTCACTACAGAGATGAAAATAAACTTGTTGACCAGAAACACAGACGAACTAAAAGAGCTAGATCTGGCTAAAATTTAGGACAAGCCTAAAGTTTAGTAGTTTTAACATCAAGGAAATTAACTATGTAATAGTTATTTCGTTTGACCGTAATGTAATTTGAACTTGCTTAATTCGAAGTCAATTCTTTTTCCCTTCCACTTCAGATTAAGAGTAGGTACCACAAGAGACACCGCGCGTCGGGAAGAATATACCCATACTGCAGCGCACTAGTCTCGCCAGGCGCGTTTCGATAGCGTCAAAATCGCGGGTCGTGTTAGTTGAAATGCGATACCTCGGCCAATGATTGACGTACGATGCTGGTTATAGTATCATTCGAAAGCAGGGAAGTGTAGCTTTATTGCCATACCACTTTTGTGTGCCGACCAGCTGAAGAGTTATACGAAGGGAAAGATTTCAAATGATTAAAAATACTCGAATTATTGGTTCATAAATTCTCAAAGTTGGTTCATCTGAAAGATAAACTTATTTTCTTT
>JBCEWB010168660.1:0-10268 GCA_039654565.1 Peronia peronii | reverse complement strand
ACATACATACATACATACATACATACATACATACATACATACATACATACATACATGCATACATGCATACATACATAGATACATGCATCCATCCATCCAGACAGACAAACAGACAGACAGAAAAATATACTTATACCTTTTATTTCAGACATGAAGTGCAATGACATATTGCAATAATGTGTAAAGCACGAACTTGTGGCTATTTTTTTCCGTTAGAATGTGTCAACTTGGGTCATTCCTGTATGTCAGCAGCGTAACTCTACAAGGCAAGGGAAATAAAAAGGGGGCGTTTTCCAACAAGTCTCTTGTATGACTTTCATACAAAGTTCTTGTATAGACTCAAACGAACAAAAATAATTTTGAATTCATGTAAAGTAAATTGCAGGAGTTTAACACCAAAATATTTCGCAGAAAGGTCGTGTTGGAAGTTTACAATGTCATTTATATTAAATGTACTGGTTTCATCTTTTAACACATAATTTTTTTTTCGATACAGAACTTTTCGACATGGTGACGACGGTGATGACGATAATGATAATAAATGATTTCAAATAAAAAAAAAATTCAAGATATTTTTATAAATGATAATGATTATGAAGATGATTAGTTGCCAGTTGGACAGTCTGTTATATTTTGTAAAATGACTATGAAGATGATGTTGATGACAATGATGTGGTTGTGGTCTTGTTGATGATCTGATAATGATGAATTTAAGAATGTGTGCTTGGAGATACTAGCTATGAGGTAGGGATAAATTAAAAGCCTTGTGACTGGGGTGGCTGATGACTGGAGTTGTGCCAGAGCAGAGGAACTTAAGGTCATCAAACTTTCCCTTTGCTTGCTTAGGAGCATGTTGATATGCTTTCGGTGGCCCTGTTTTTTATTTTTTTTTTTTTTTGTGGTGCCGGGTAGTGGCAGCACGATATTGAAAGCACTTGCAGCGTGACTTGATTTAATGAGAACATATCCTAGATTATCGTTCTCCAGTTTAATTTGCTTAAGGTCTGGTCATCTGATCAAAGATCCCCCTTCAGAGTGCAGGGTTGTCAGAATGCCAGTGGCAGCAGCGGTTGATTTTGGGTGTGTGAGGTCATCCGTTTGAATTTATCTTACAGTAAACGGTTTGGGTTTGGCAACGGACTTGACAAGCTCTTAAGGAACTGCAATATTCTGCACTCTTTTGACGGTACGTTCAACCAACCTATAAATGCTGTCACTGCACTCGGTCCATGGTTGGTGTCGAACACATGCATCACCACTGTCTTCAGAAAAATGGAGGTCTTGAGGAAGTGCCTAATCATGACAGGAAGCACTTCTTATTTTGTTCAGCGCACCTGTCACTAAATAGGTTTGGTGTTTCGATAGGTTTGACGTCACATTCTTCGAAAAACTGATATAGGCAGCTAGCAATTTCATTAGCCCCTCGTCCTACCTGGACTTCATGCCAGAAATAGCAGTTTCCTTCTCCAGTGCCAGCTTCGTAAATTGTAAAATTGAAGCACGACAAGCGTCTTAATTTGTAGAATATTTCTCCTCTCTGGGTTTAGGAAAATAAAGAACCTTCTGTAGCTAAAAACTTGCCGTGGAAATTTATGGAGACGATTTCGCCTCTGCTGTTAGAGAGGCAAGCATTTCTCTCACCAGAGTCTTCTCCTGTATGTGTTTGTCATACATGGACATACATTCTGGATCATTTCGATTTGACATCTTTTTTGTTTCACAAATGCTGCACTGGTCCTTGTTAAGCATGTGGAATTTTAAGTTCGTGGACTGACATGTCGTTTGTTGTTTTTTAGAAAGGAGCCAAATATTCCGCGGGCGCAGTTGCTCGGCAATAGTGAGACTCTGTCCTTGGAAATTTGTTGATATGCCTCGTGACAGCCTCAAATTTATCAAGATCAAAGTCAATCTGTCGAGGGCCTCTAGTTTTACCTGTTCGATGACTCCTTGCTCGCTCTTCCCAGAGCTGTACGAACAAAGCGTTCCGATAATGCGATAGTGTTAAAAAACATGGTTGAGCAGACTGGCTTGGGAAAGCCACCAAGAGAAAGCCTGTAAATGAGTATCTGCCCTCTTCTTGAATCAGAATCAGGACTTTGGATTGGTTGTGATGATACATGTTGTGCCACACAATTCCTTTCTTCAGTTAAATCTCCTACATGCCAAAAAGCATGGAAAAAAAGTCAATCCTTTGATTGCCTGTCAATTCGGAGCAGGATAGGCCCCTAAGGGCACAAGAATCTCCTTTGCTTCTCAAACTCAGGAAGCGTTGTGGGATCCCTTTATCTACTGTGGATGTATAGGGAAGACCACTATTTCGCTTTAATTTCATCTTATCCCTTTTGCATTTTCGAGATCCCTTGATGGGTAAATCGTTGACTTCAATGCGTGGTGCTCCATCGACTACAAAGCCCTTGGGAGTTTGGAACATACGCACATTATCTCGTAGCGTAGACTGAGGAGAAACTGCAATACAACTTGCACGAGAAATTGGACGCAGCTCTGTGCTATCACAAATTGTAAATGGCACATGGACGTTGTCAGTAATCCATCGAAAAATGTTAAGGAAATGTCATTATCTTCAACTGGAGAAGTGTTTACATTCAGGAATTCCGTAAAGCTCCTATATGTGCTCTCCTCGCACACTATGGATTCTGGCTCAGTACAGGCAACACTGGAATATTTATACTGCGATTCTTGAAGAATTCTCGAATCAGCAGCTGATGTTATCGGCTTTCCGTTTTCAGGCTGCTTAGCAGAAACAATAGCCAGAGCAGCCATTTTTCCATTTTTCTTCCTCTGCTCCATTGCCGGGGATCTATTTTATTTTTGAGAGAATGTTACTATAAACTGATATTTACTGTCACTTATGGTTCAACACCGTTGCATATGAGTTAGAGGTACCAGCGGTAAAGTTCATGCAAGAAGAAACAGGAACAGCGCAGTCGACGATGGAGAGAAAATTATGAATGCCTAACTTGAGCCAAGTCTCATATTAGTCTCAGTGGAAATTTCTTTTCTTAACCCTTTCAATCCTTAGAAAGTAGGATTATATCGGCTTTTAAGAGGCTGCCTAGCGCCTGCTTCTTTCTGTTTTCTTTTTGCTGGGGGGGGGGGGGGGGTTAAGAAATTTTGGGTACAAATTTGGAATTTGGAAATTTTGCCCGGACAGCGGCACTCCGCCTATTTTTCATCGATTTTGAGCTACCAAAGGTTCTTTAACTTGCGTAACGGGACCTCCGAAATATATTCGCCATAATCCGAGAAAGCTAGACGTCGGACTTCCCTATCCAGAGGAAGCCAGGGAACCGTTGAGTCACTGAAAAAAAATGCTGGTTTTCGATCTTCGTGTCCTTCCATCCACCGACGTGAGTTGTTTTCATCCTGAAGCAGACGCTAAACCATAGAGCCACTGCGCACCCTAGTAAAAATTGTCATAATTTGACGCTATTTATACTGTAAACTAACCACTGGGGGCAGGGGTGCTAAGAAAAGGGGCAGGGGGGGGGGGGGACTTCCTAATAAGGAAGTTACGCCGCAAAGACATAACAAGATAGCCAAGATGGTAGGTATTGACCTCTTCTCATGTAGTAATAACTCATTCACACTCTTCTCTTCACTGTTTTTTTTCTGTTTTTGTTCCCTGTCTCAGACTGACTTCTTTCGTGACTGTTTCATGTCGGACGTTTGGGACGATCCGTTTAATCATGACAGTTACCTTATTGGTCGCTAGCCGCCACCGACGATAGCAAAACAATGGACATCCAGAAAGCGGCCACCTTCAAAGCTGCCACACGCCGCCATTCAAACGGCTTCAGTGAGTGGCGCAGTGTGACATATCGCGATGCGCCTGTCTCTGATGCTGAGTCGCGATCAGGTTTTACGAAGCGTCAGAGCTCATTTAACAGTGTTCCTAATCCAACATTCATTGTTAGAAAATATCTTAACACATTGGGGGTCCTATCATATTGACATTGATGGGCCAAAACACGAGAAAAGTCAAAATTTCAGGAGACGTGAGTCTGTCATGTCACTGATGAATTAATGAAGAAAAAGAAGAGAGGAGAAGATGGTAAAACAGGAATGATTTGCTGGTTGTTATGATGCACTTCAATTAACAGACTTGAAAATATTATAGGCCACCATGTCACAATATGGCTTTTGAACAAAGCTTTACATGTACTGAAACTGCAGTGTTACCCAATCCCAATTTCCAGATATGGAGAATTCTTGCTAGAACAGTTGGACAACGATTTACTGCTATGTTCCGAAATAGATAAAAAGTAAGCCTATAAGTGTAAGATAATTGAAATTTCTACCACCCGATATTTTGAAGATGTTTGATGTTGTGCATACAGAAGGTCTTCAATGAGGTAAAGAAAATGACATCTCGTAACCGGACAAAACTTATAAGTTGCTAAAGTTATGTTAGCGTATGGAATATTTGCTGGAAAAAAAAAAAGAGAATGTATATTTAAAACACTCCTGTTTACTGTTTCCTTTTCATTTTACTTTCAAATAATAATGACAATTAAGAGATAAACGAACAAAAAAGAAACTGTGACTGTAAGCTATTTTCCTTATAGGTTCACTGATTAATTTTTACCGTTTTATAAGCTTGCATAGTACATGACTGCTGTCAAGGAATCTATGTGATGTGTGACCACAATAAAATATGAAACTATTTTTTTTTATTTAATTATTTTTTCCGTAGAAATCTGAAATGATGGAGCACACATATAAGGATCACACATATAAATTTAGATATTTGTATGGGTTATGTGGCAGACGATATTCAACCAAATAACAGAGATCAAAAGAACAGAAGCCTAGAATTGTCAACGACTTTCAGAAGACATTCTCAGTATTTTCCATGTGAAAATACATTTGGAATAAGTTTTCTCGGAGAGCAAGGAGGGGAGATGTCACATTCTTCAATTGCTAAGAGAGACAAAAGAGCTGCAGGTTTGCTCCAAGAAAGTAAGAAAATGGCATGCATTATGAAAATGGCTCTTCTGGAGACTGCCCCAGAACTCAAGACTTTGTACTTCAAAGATCCTACACTAAGTGACTTTCCTCTCACCGGACGTCGGAAGGACTTGCAAACTGATTGAATAATGCTACGCTGTACGAGCCAGAAGTCCCGGTGGTAAGTACTTTTTGCATGGTTGTTTTGGGCATCCTTTTCTCTAGAAGTGTACAAAGTATTGTTGGATTCCCCGGTGGTCTAAGAACAATAGAAAAGATTAGAAAACGCATGTCAGTACCGTCACTAAAAGCTGTTTTACTCAGTATTGAGAGGTTATTTTGACATCTATAATATTATTAGACTGAAAAAAAAAATGGTACCATCAGAAAATTCAGATCTTTAACAATCTCAGTGTGACAAAGTGGAAAGGATATTTTTGTTAGATTATGAGTTTTAATGCGTTTTAAAATACAAGTAGTCGTCAAAAATAAACTCCCCCCCCCCAACCGTTCCCCCCAGGTAAATTTCAGCGCTCAGGTAGAGCCATCTCAGCTGTAATGTGATCTGATCCCCTCTCGTTTTCTGGGTTTTCATGCCCGACCGAGCTCTGAACTAAACATCCAGTAGGGTCCTTTATAAATAGTTCACATTTCCATGATTCACAAGGGCTGTTTCAAATGTAAGCTTCCTTCTTGAAGTACTTTTCGGTCGTGTAAAAGGCTTAATTGAGCTTGCGATGCTTAAAATACTTAATATTTCTACCTGTAAGGTGATTTCATGTCATGTTAGCAAAACAGTGTTCATAAACTGTTGTGATCATTCGCCAATGCACGAATAAAACCAGCGTTTATGCATTTATTTACTTGGGAGTGCCTCTTAACCACAGGAAATATTGAACTAATTTTAAGCAGCTAAACCAATCAATTACATCGATATATAGTAAAATACTAAAGACTCAAAATAAGTTCATTTTCCTACATTCTATAATGCTCGAAACAAGTTGTCATTGACATCATCAGTGCCCAAAACAGGTTCGCCGTTTTTGTTAATGTTGAACTGCATCTATGCCACTTTATTTATTTTTTCCATCCTTCCATATATTTTTAAATTAGCACCTCATTTATTTTTTGCTCATATTTTTACAACTCATTTGACTGTTTCTTTTCTATCTCCCTTCTGTTCAGTTTTTCTTGTTTCTCCATCTTTCTTGTTTTTGTTGTTGTTGTTGTGTGTATGTTTGTTTTCTTTTTTTTTTGTCATTTTTTTTTCATTTAAGTCGAAAAGAGCTGTTGATTAGCAACAGGCCTAATGGTAAATTCAGATAGACTCTTCTCTTTTGGTACCAACCATTTTCATTTTTATTGAAAAACATTCCGTACTATTATTACAACTTAAATGGCCGGAGTATTAGAAGCGCCCTGTGTGAGCTAGCAACAGTAGCAGAGAATTCTTCCTGTTGGATCTGGTGCAAAAGGAACGATGTGACCCTTACACCGCTTGATGCCGAATAGTAGATTTCAACAGAATAAGTTATGCCATAAAAACGGTGGCACAGGTAGCAGAATGGTTAGAACCGCAGAGCTTTGGATGAAATTTACGATGAGAAAATACACCACCAACTGGATTCAGTTAGTGACGGGAATTGCCATGGGCTGTACAGTCTCCCAGATTCTCTTCGTGTTGGCCATGCAAGTACTGCTGAAGGCCAGTAAGCAATTAGCCAAGGGCCCAGATTTGGGAGAGGGCTGCCTAATGGCACCACTAAAGGCATACATAAATGACACAACAATCCTAATCTCATCCCAAGAAGAGGCAAAGCAGATGCTCCAGAGATTGGATGATTTGGCCTCATGGTGCAGAATGGCATTCAAACCCAAGAAATCCAGAAGCCTCTCTCTCAGAAACAGGAAGACGGATGGCACAGTGCAATTCCAGATAGGTGACCAAGTAATACCAACAGTCCTAGCGTTACCTGTGAAAAGTCTCTGTCGGTGGTACGACGCTTCTCTAAAGGACACAAAGCAGAGGGATGAAGTGCGGACTCAGCTGACAGTTGGCTAAGAGAGTATCGAGAGCAGAAGACTTCCGGGACGTTTCAAGGTGTGGATTCTCCAATTTATGTGGTTCCCAAAACTACTATGGCCACTCTTAGTCTATCACCGACGTCGCACTAACGAAATTGGCGCTACCATTCAAATCCCTATGTGGAGAACACAAAATAGGGAAAGCCGGCCTTCACCTGATGTTTAAGGGCTCACAAGATGATGCTGTGAGGAATATAGAACCTGAAATGAAAACAGGCCGAAAATGGAAATTGAAAGAAGCCGTAGATGAAGCAAAACAATTCCTGCAGACAGTCTGAAAGGAAAGTATTAGGATCGTCTGGGCCAGCAGTTACATTGTAGTCCACACTAAAGCCCAAAGAAAAAACGAGACATGGTTCTCGAAGAAATCAGACATTAGAAAGACGAGAAGATTAAAAAAAAAAAAAACAAACAAAAACAAACAAACAAATAAACAAAAAGTGCAGCAGGGGCTACAGGGACAGTGGACAAGCTGGGAAAATGTCCTCAAAAGAACGATGACATGGAAGAACATTTGGCACATGGCATCCATGAAACTGGCTTTTAGTATTCGTGTCGCATTTGATGTGCTGCCCACAAAAACAAATCTCACCAGATGGAGGAAGGAGATCAGCGACGAATGCTCACTCTATGGGAGGAAAACACACGTCACAACATGTTCTCTCGGACAGCGAAGTCGACTTGGCCAGTGGAGGACATACCTGGTGATACGGCTGTGTGCTTGAAGTACTGGCAAGAACCGGAGAAATCGGATGAACATCCCGAATTAATTAAGAGGCCAGATATGAGGCCGGACATAGTGCTTAGCTCGAGGATTGCGAAGTCGTACATCCTTGTCGAACTAACTGTTCCGTATGAGACAAACATGGAGGAACAGCACGAGTACAAGATGGCCAAGTACCGAGATCTCCTGACGGACTTGCGTAGAGCCGAAATGAAGGCAAATATATTGACAGTAGAAGTGAGGGCAAGTGGCTACGTTGGTTCAACAGTATAACCTCTACTGAAGAAGCTCAACTTAAGTGACTGGAATATTAGAAGTGGCCTGTGTGAGCTAGCAACAGCAGCAGAGAACTCTTACTGTTGGATCTGGTGCAAAGGAACGATGTGACCTTTACACCACTTGATGCAGGATGGTAGATTTAAATAGAATAAGTCATGCCATAAAAACAGTGGCACGGGTAGAAAATGGCTGGGACAGTTCGGTTAACTACACCTGGACCTGAAAGCAAACGGCACTGGTTCGAATCCCAGAAAGTTCCTGAGGGAAAAACATGTGGGTGACGGACATCAGGAGCGTTGACCCCGGTCATACTGATGTTCTCTGATGTTCCTGATGTTCTAGAAGATGTCAGGAAGTTAAAGACCGAAAAATCCAATGAAAGAACCCACTCTTCCTCTGAAGACCGTCACCTGTCTCGCTTCACCTGAGGGGTTTTCCTGTCACTATTATTATTATTATTATTATTTTTGCTTCTTCTAATATAAAACCTTGATGCTTTGTAAGTTCAGTGGACTTAAAGTTTAATAAGTCCTGTCGCTCACAACCAAGAGCCTTAGGTCTAAATCTTCTGACTACAAAGACTTAGTGTTCCTCTTATTATTTTTTTTCTACATAGGCACAATCTAGTCAAATTCCACAATTCAATGGCTCTCAATTCATTGAATCGCGTATTTTGGCCTACAGAGTGCCCTGGAGGTCTAGAAACTTAATGAGTATGTCTGTGCATGAACCCTATTACATCAGAGGCCAATATATATACAATCTAATACATATATTAAGCATTAGGCCGGTTTTACATAGAAATTCATTTTTCGTTTTGAATTTTCGTTTTTCACTTGTCACTTGTTGTCGTGAAAGAAAAAAAATGACCTTAGATATCATAGCAGCAACTTTCATATCATTATTCATATCCATTCGTGAAAGGACGCGAATCCATAATGTGTATATGTTCATTTTTTATGTGACGCATGGCACAATAAGGACAGTTGTCAGGCAGTGGAGCTCTTTTTTTTTTTTTTCGATCACGATTTGTTGTTGTTGTTGTTGAAATCATTGAATCTTACATTGTATTCCCACCAAATTTCAATGCAAATTATATCAGATTCTACACAGTGAATTGTTTCTTGATTGGTTAATTGTCGAGAAATAAAAATAATTAAAATTATTATGGGGGGAATGGAGTTAACCTCCTCGATTCAACTAGCATGACGCGATGGTATATAGCATACGCTCGCGATAGATCTGGACTTTACTAGATTCTAGATCTACGACTGCATGGCCTAAGTGCTGTATGGTTTTGTTTAAATCTCATCAACTAATCGGGCGATCGCCTGAACATTCTTATACGGCTTGTAAACTTTGAACTGGTAAGCTGTGATGAAGTAAATCAACCGTTTCAAGGGAAGATTGTGAAAATGAAACTTAGTATGCGCATTTTCGTAAACAAACAAACAAAAAAAGTTATAGAACATTTGATCTCAGAAACGTGTTCACCGCAGCAAATTTCGCTATTTGCAACCAATTAAATTTTACTTCGCCTTTAAGTAGGATAAGAGAAAAGATTAAAAAAGATTGGTAAATTCAATGGGAAACGGACCAGAAAAACACTACTCGCGGCAATACTACTCAGAAGCCAGATTAAAACCTCAGATACGGAGCAAAAATAATAACCCGACAGCGCAAAATAAGTAAGGGGTAGAATAGGAGCTCCAAAACTACCACCGGACAGAATTAAAGGTAATACATGCGGAAGAACAAACACAATGGTCTACATGATGCTAGAATGTCCCAAACATACAAACGAAAGAGAAGACCTATTAAAACTAATGGCAAACAGGGGAGAAGACCACATCCTGCATAACATTTTCAAAATAAAAGCGGATGAAAAACATATAACATATATTAAAGAAAACTTTAGCAAAGATGCCAATATAATAAGCAAAAATAAAGATAGGATAAAATAACCCTCGCCAAAGCAGCGGAAACAGCACTGGGGATGCTAAGTCGGAAATAGTCCAACTTAAGTAAACAAAAGGGAAATCAGAAGTCCAAAAAACGGGAAAAGGTAAAGGGGGAGGACGAAGTAAACTAACAATTTGGAAGAGGGCATAACGAAAGAGAAGGAAAAGGAAGGGGGTAGAATAGGAGGAAACCCATGCCGGCAGTAAAATACCAACAACAACAAAGACAAACGAGTAGTGGGAGGGGGGAG
>JBCEWB010168649.1:0-10268 GCA_039654565.1 Peronia peronii | reverse complement strand
GATAGATAGATAGATAGATAGATAGATAGATAGATAGATACATAGATAGATAGATACATAGATACATAGATACATAGTTACATAGAAAGAAAAGTTGAAAAGTGCTAAAACAAAACAAAAACAAGCAAACAAAGCAAACAAGACAGTAAAACGACACATAAAGCCTCTCGATATTTAAACAACACGCCATGTTTAAGCTGCTACAAACTTTTTAGAAATGTTTTTTCTCAAAGAAAAAAAAAAAAGAAAGGAAAAGAAAACAAATCCTACGTCTGATTTATCTCTATCAAAACAACAATTTTATTTTCTATATCCACCACAAGCGTAAGAAATGACAAGTGAAATCTCAGACAGGTCTAAATATTGCTGGAGTCACAGGTGCGAGAATAAAACAGCTCATCAGGTCTGGTCTGGTCTGTTTTTTTTTTTTTAGTTTTTTAATTTTTTTTTTTTTTAATGTATAACCTTTCAATTCTAAGAACTACGGATTTCATCGATTATTTCGGCTTTAAGTGCATGCCCGGTTTCGTGAGAAAAATGTTTGTGGACAGAAATTTGGAAGTTGGAAATTTTGCCCGGACAGCGGCGACTCCGCCTCCTCTTCATCCGATTTTTAAATGCCCAGGGTTTTTTAACGGGCGCAACGTACCTACCGGCACTTTCGAAATAATATATATTCACCATTATCTGAGATGGCTAGACGTTGGGCTTCCCCATACAAGAAGCCAGTGAACAGTTGAGTCACTGACAAAAATTGCAGATTCTTATCTTCTAATCATTCCCATCTTCCGGTATTCGAATGTCAAACCTGTACCGTAAGTTTTTCGCCCAGGAGCAGCATCTAGCGCCTCGGTAGCCGCGATCCCCTTGGTCTTTGGTCAAGAATTTCAACCATTTTCAATCCTACAACTGACCGGTGGTTAAAGTCTCGCTCATTATACTTTACATTTAAATTCCATCTCTGATTAAGAAAAAAAAAAAAAAAAGGATCCGGTTCAATATTGTCCTCTCTTAGGCTTAAACTGTTATTTCTGGAACGTGCAAGAATATCGTTGTAGAAGCCCTGGGACGTCTGCCGTTGTTTCTGATGACACATTCAAGGTTTAAGGAACTATCTCAGTTTTCTTGATGATATTCGAGGTATTCCAATCCTGCCGGGACGTGATATTGCATTTCCCTATAATGCAGTTTTCATTTTGCCCCTCTCTCTACCCCCTCCCCCCCTCCCATTCCCTCATCCCACCTCCTTTCCACACTGCCTCAACTTGCAAGGAAATTCGAAACTAAAATTTCGTTTAAAACTTAACCCCTGTCTTAAAAGAGTCTTTTATTTCTTAGTCTTATGTTGAAAACAAAATTGCAAGACGAATATTCACCTTCTTAAGGCTTTAGAAGATAACCCTTCAAACCAAAACAAAACAAAACTTTATATAGGCTGCCAGTTCCATTTTAGTTTCGGAACGTACAAGGAATGAATGACACATCTAAATCATGCCTTAAATATTAATACTCGTAGTGCTTCTCACCAGAATAAGGACATTTGGATGGGACTAGGGGAAAGGAGGTGGGGGGGGGGGGGGAGGGAGGAGGAGGCGGAGGGAGAAGGGGGTAATCTCGGCTCCAGATTTCTGCACACATTCAAAATCTTTCCACGTACATTATTATTTACTTACAGGTTGACAAGGCAGCAGGGAAACTGGGTCATAGCACGCCCGTGTACGTGCAGTGTTTCTTTAAACGTCGGGGGACTGTTATCTACATTTAGCAGCCAGTATACTAGCTATGCCAGGCAAGCAAGCAGGGCAAAGCCCATCTGACTGACAGAGTAGGGACTGTGAGGTCAGACACAGGCAGAGAGATAGGGCTATATAACAATATAAGCCAACCAGGACCCGGGACAAAAAAGACAGCTGGATACTAAACTAGGCCATATGATTATTCAGTGTAAGCCAACGGCTGCTTTATACACAAGGATGAAAGAGATAGGTTTATAAGGGGCTGGAAAAGCTTTATTGAATTAAAGGTATGACAGAATCATATGTTTTGGGGGATAAGGAAGCTATATGTATACTCCCCTCTTCCCCCACTTACCCTTCTCATATGCTCCCAAAAATATATGATAACAATGAAGAAACACTGTTTGCCATTTGAACATTACATAGGTTTACCTATACTTTCAAGGATTGGCGCACCTCTAACCCCCCCCCCCCCTCTCCTCCTCGCCTCATTCCATTTTTCTTCTAGCTCTCCAGAAAATTAAATGACAAAAAAGACAAAGAAAGAACACGTTTACAATTTGAAGATTATGTTCCAACTCAAAGATAACTCCCCAGAAATGAAGTAAATAAATAAATAAATAAACTCATCCTCCATCTCATTCGCAATAATAGACATGTATCTCGAAATTTAGTGATAATGGATACTTGACTAGATCATACAAAAATAAAGATAAGGACTAATCCTGCTGTTTTTCGCCCCAGCTTCATTTAATTACTTAACGGCAATTCCTGCAGTGTGTTGGGCAAATCTTGCTTTCAGAGAATGCTGTTACATATAAACTTGTCAAATCGTCACCTCATTTCAAAACTATTTTATCTCCACTTTCTTGTAAAATCAGGGGTAAGTGCATCGATAGACTACGTTCAACATGTAACTGCATTCCCTAATTCTGACTAGAGAATGTAGCCTATCTGGAGGGCACAAGACACACTTCATGCTAGTGTTTATTGTGGGTCCTCTGTATTATATAAAATAAGAAAACTTCAAAGCACACGTTCTCACAATTTGTGAAATGAGGCAACCAAAATCTGTCAAACACACACACATCCATGCACTTGCTTATATTACACTGTTGGCAAGTACTGTTATCTCAGATTCTGGATCATTTAATTCTGGAGTTCTGTGCATCTGCATGAAGAGGCTGTTAATTATACTTACTGACATATTCCAATGCCATCTACTGTTCAAAATTATGACTCATTTGAGCATGATGTATATCTATATATAGATGATGTTAACTAGTTTACGTTTGTCGGATCAAAGGTACGGGCTATGTTTAGATCTGGATTATGCAAAAATGACAGATCAGTTAAACAAATAGGCAAATTGAGAGGGGTAGCACTACATTAGATTTGGGGATGAATCATAGAAAATTAGACACACAGACAGATAGCATGGCAGATGTAGCCTACCAAAATAAAAAAAACTGGCAAATAAACGGACATATAAACAGGCAAATAACTGGGTGGAGAGACAGATGGTCAGACAAACAGACGGCAGACAAGTCGCCCGAAGCCACACAGATACTGAGAGCGGAGAGACAGACGAACTAACGGACGAATGAACGACCGAACACACAAAGAGACGGATCAACAGACAAACAGACGGAATGGGAAACACCAATGGACAGACAGACAGACAGACAGACAGTCAAGCTGACACAATGATACAGTGAACGAACAGTCAGATGAACTGAAGGATGAATCAGCGGTCACACACGCAAACAGAAGATCAACTGACAGATACACAGACATAAAACAGACACGCAGATACAATGATAGGTTAAGCGGACAATCAAATGAACTGAAGGATGAATAAGCAGCCAGAAGCGCAAACAGACTCATCGACAGACAGATAAATCGACAAAGAGACTAGCGAACAGACAGGAACAAGCAGCCATACAAACAAAAAGATAGACGGATCGACAGACCAACACATCGACGGATGCACAAACTGACAGAATAGCAAACAGACGAGCAGACAAACAGAAGACAGTCAAGCAGACATAAAGTCTTTACAATACATGGACAGTGCTGCGCCATTGCCAATGTTGACATAACCCCGCCGTGAGCCGGTGACAGATCAGCCTGCCTGACTCAGGATTGCCACAAAAGGCTCCACCACACTGAGCCTTCTAGCTTGTCCTGCCAAATTGTCAAACTGTACGGTCAACAAACTCGATTTTTTTGTTTTCTCTATTCTTTTCTAATCTTTTCCCCATCTCCTTTCCCCCCTAACCATTCATGTGCCAAACCTTTACGGGAGAGTATTACCACAAGAGGCCTCCTGACACTTAGTCTCTAGCTTATCTTGCCAACTGTTAAAGTATACAGTCAACAAACTCAAGTTTTAATCCCGCTCTTTTCAGATCTTCTTGTCTTTTTCAAATAGAATCTCCTTTCTTCTTAATATTTAATGTGCCTGACCCATCAAAAAAAAAAAAAGAAAAAAAAAATCCTAAACTTCTTTTCTTTTTTTCTCACCCCCTTTTCCCATTAGCCCTGTGTGTACCACGGCCATAAACAGCTAGTGCCAAGATAGAAATCAGTTCAAATTCCTACATCTGGCCATTCTGCCAACTTTTGTTTCTCTTGAAAACACAAGATCTCATAAGGAATAATACAGTTTAAAATTCAGTTGTTGACATAGGTTATTAATTTTAATACAGAATAAAGACTGGAATAAACTCATCACGATCTTGACAGTGCATGGGTTAAGATGAGTTATATATTGGATAGACTATGGCTTTACGACATGAAGACAATTACATAAGATATATTTATGTATATATGTATATACCCGGAGTTTGAGGTATAACATTTTCAAACCTTGACAAAGGGGCCGAATTGTTTAAAGTTTGGTCTAGTAAAAGGTTTTTGGGTCCTGAAAAAAAAAAAAAAAACGGTGATTCGGGAAAGTGACCGGGGAGGGGAGAGGAGGAGGGAGAAGACAAGGCAAAGGTAGAATATGACGACAAAAGGAGAAAAATTAATGTTGAAGAGGATTATAAAGAAAAGAGGAATAGGAAGAAGAGAGGAATAAAAGGAAACAGTGATGAGTTACAGATAGAGGCGGGTGATGAACGCGTAACAAATGGAAAGAAGCCATGGACTTACAGTAAAGCCGCCGCATCCACAACAGTAACAGATAAGACTGGAGAAAAAAGCTGAAGAGGAAGAAGTAGAAAAGAAGAAGAAGAGGAGGGTGAAGAAAAAAAGAGATGAAGGGGGAGGAGAAAAAAGAAAAAAATGAGAGAATGAAAAAAGAGAGAGAGAAAGGAAGAAAGAAAAAAGAAGAAAGAAAGAGAATTAAAAAAAAGAAAAAATGAAAAAAGAAATTAAAAAAACGAGGGAAGAGAGGAAAAGAAAGAAAGAAAGAAAGAAAGAAAAAAAGAAAGAAAGAAAGAAAGAAAGAAGCTATGATGACTCCTATGCATATTCCCATGCTGTGGCTGTATGTTGTAAATTTGCTTCACTGCCAGTTTCTGTATGTTCCTTATCTGGTCCTGAAAATGAACAACCAACATGTATGTCAAAAAAAAAAAAATGCACCGCACTTGTAGTGTTCCTCGGGTTTTACCTTGACGGGAAAAAAAAATCTCTGTGCGTTTCCCTGTTTGATTAGCCAGCCATTTTGCTGTAGCCAAACACGCTCGCAAGGAAACATTGTTTTTTTTTTTATTTTGCAGTTTACGTCACCTGGGTCTACGTTCCCACAATAATTTTCCCCAGCCAATAAACTGAATCATTGCTCTATCTATGTGACTTCTCCCTCCCGTCCCCCCACTCATCAATTTTTCCACTCCCAAACTCCTGCTCTAATATACTTTTAACACTTTTTTTTTTTCATCACAGTTTAATTGTCCCTACACCTGTTCAAAGTACAACTCTCAGCAACCTATTGCATTATTTCATTATCCCAGTCTACGTTTTATTATTACCGGTGTGATAAAATAAAGATCTGAAAATTTATTTCGGGTTTCTTGGAGCAAAAACTTTTAAGGGAAAGGTGTTTTGTCAAACTCTGCTCGTTTTGCACTACTCTCTCTCTCTCTCTCTCTCTTTCATCCACCCTCCCCCTTTCCTTTCCTTTCCTTCCCTTGTTAATTTCTAGATAAGGAGTCGACGAACTAAAATAGAACAGAGGTTTCTAAAAACGACCCAGGAAGTAGGAAGTTTGTGACGTTACGTGCACGGCTGGAAGAAGGTGAGCCTTTGTGCGGGGTACTCACCCCGCCAGACAGCAGTCGACACTGAGTCGACGGCTCAGCTATCAGTGGAAACTCCGCCAGCTTCCCCGCCCGCTCCACGGGAGTGTAGTCTATCTTTCCCTCTGATAAAGCTTGGAAATATATCCCGCCACAGGTGCACGGAATTTACAAGTCTTACCGTGTGTTCAGTTGGGATGCCCTCTGCACACGACCTGGTAGGGCATGCATACTTCAAGGAAGATATGAACAGAGATGCTCTTTCAAATCTTTGACTGCCTGGGATTCATGAAAATAGTTGACAGAAATTCCTGATATGAAAGAAGCCATATACTGTACATGTATCTATATTGTAGCTATTTGCTTCCTAACTTTTTTAATTACGAACAAGGGACAAGTAGTGCAGTCATGTGCTGATTTTCCTCAAATATATGTTCTATCTAATTTTGTTTTGTTTTGTTGTTGTTTTTTCATTTAATTTACATTCGAAATATACGCACAATTCAGTAGCAAAGGTACCCTGTAATCGCCGTACAATGTCATTTAGGATCAGATGAGATAAGATAAGACAGAAGATAAACTTCATATGTCCTCAGGAGGAAACTTCATTCACAGTTGGTGAGACACAGGATATATGAGCAAGATACTTTCAAACGTTGTCTTACACAGCATCAGAACACAGCAGACTTAAGAAACATTGCGGCAGCTTGACACGCTGATTTAGGCCTGAACGTTTTTGCATATGAATGAATACAATATATATTATCATTATAGATATGCTGACACCCAACAATTTCTGCTGAAACCTTTAAGATTAAAATGGTGATGAATGTTGTGCTCTAGCTAGTGAGTTCACATTTACAGAGATCATTATCTGAAGCGTGTTCTGACAACATGCCAACCAAAGTGTTAAAGTTAAAGCCAATAAGGAAAACTGAATCACAGAATTGAACCGAAAATAATATCTATTAATATGTTCTGTCCGTCTGAAATATGTGCATTGATGAACAAATCCGACAACCATTATTTATTTACATCAAGCATGAGAGAACTGCATGTAGACTAGACCATTATAATGCCACATATTTTATCATTAATCTGTGTAAGGAACATAATACAGACATTTCTCTGTTTGCGCTCACTATTGGTATACAATTTATAGCTGCAATACTGCTGAAAGATCACCTTTCAACAGAGATGACAGCGCACATTTTGGACGCTTAAGCCTGTTTATACTGAGCAATGTTAATTGAAGCACTGCTTCTGGCCATGAAGGCATTGTAAAGATGATAGCAATTATAGCGCTGTTACAATTGTGATCGCTACACAGAGGTCAGCATGATAATGTTTCGTGGGGAAAAAAATTACCCAGAGAAATAATAATACCGTATATTCAGGGAACACGAATTGGTTGTGGAACGTTCATGAAAAACTTGAAAACAAATGCCAGTAAGATATTGTTATAAAGAATGTATAAATATATGTATTATTGATCGTAGATCTAGATCTAGCCTATAAATCACAGATACGGAAATAATTCACAAATATTTGCCGGAGTGCGATACCAATATTTATTGGACATTTTGACTACTCGGATTTCTCTTCGTCTCATACAGGTAATTCCACAACTCTAAAAATAGCCCATGTACAGTGAATGTTTTGGTACTGAGCCAGAAAATACTGATGGAAGTTTGACATAAAAAAAGTCAGACTGAGGAGGCGAGAGAATGAGAGAGAAAGCACACACACACACATACACACACACACACACACACATACACACACAGAGTGACAGTGAACCCCATCAATAATGCGGTAAAATAAATTTTGAAAAAATTAATACATTAAACACTAAGACATCTAGAAATTCCCCTCACTCATTCAGACGGCGGGTGCCAAGTGCGCAGTCGCGCTGACTAATCGATTCAGTTTTCCACTCGTTTCGCAAGTCGGCGTGAGTAAATTGCGGTCAGCACGCACGTGCGCGCATTGCTGTGTCAACAAACACATGTGACAGAGTACCTTTAAACGAATTTGTTACGAATCGGTCTCCGTGCTATTATTTGTTTTCTTCTTTCTCTTGTCAGTGAAAAATATCCTGCCCAGATACCAAAAGAATGTTGAAACTAGCGGGAAATGTAACACTAGTTCGGGCAATTAACATGAGCATTTGAAACTTATATTTTTTTTTTTTCGTTTTGTTTTCTCAACAATTCGGATCGTCAGAGGGAATTCCTATGAAGATATCAATTCTTTTCAAAAGCCAGATTGCTTGTTCTTTTCAACTTCTTTATTTTTGACACGCCTAAAAACTAGATTTAGGCCTGCATCATATTTTGTTTGATTTGTTTTTATTTTTCTACACAGTACCAAAAGTATAAAAAATCTCCATTTCTACGCTGGCATTATGTTACCGGCACCACGAAAGAATAGACAAATTAAATGGATAATGGGATGGCAGTAATTTTCATTCCAGGAATATATAAAAAGCCACACTAAATTTAGAGTGAAACAAAAACACTACAGTGAAAAAGTATTCAGAAACCAAAATTATCATGGAACAATTTCGGGATATTGTGACGAAACGACAGAGCAGGAAAATAAATAAATAAATAAATAAATAATCCTGCAACATCACGAGTCAGATATGTGTTGTTCCAAAGGTGCTAGATCTAGGTTCGGGAGTCAAGTCTACGTGGAAGACAGTAGCAAAAAATAAAAAACCCAAAACATAGGCCTAACACCAGTGGCAAAACACCAGAACTTCTAGTATGGTAAACCTATCTACGGAAAGTTTAGAGATCCAAAAAATAAAGCGTGTAGATAGCTATTGCACCAGGGAGCTCTCGTGCACCACTCGAACAGTGTACATATACATACATAGGTACATTTTTTTTTTACGCCACATACGTCAACTTTCGACTCACCTGACTCATTGTAAGGCTTGACTGAATGTTGTCCTGAACCAGTCGGCGTCAAGAGTGCAATGTAAATCCTTTAGTAATCAGAAATAATGGGAACAGTATATCCGTGGGTGCCAGTTCCATCTTGATATTCCAGGTTGTACACTGTCATGTTGTTTTTCACATGTTTTTCTATCACTCGATTTTCACATAGACAAGAATGGACTATTGACCGGGGAGAGCGTCGAATGCTGTGTTGGATCGAACAGCTGAATCGATTAGAAAGTGTAACAAAGAGACCCAAAAAACTTCACAAGTTTTACCAGATCTGGTTTGCTGTCCACTGGGATTTTTAGAAACTAAAATCTTATGATATCTGAGCGTTAGGAACAGATCTCGCTTCTTCACCTGATTTAAAAACACTTCCGTAATCAAACACACCGGGCAACCATTTGGTAGTCAACCGCCGCCTTCGACGACGACTTCCAGTTTGCGTGTGTCGAGTCTGGCCTATCGCCCCTGTGCTAGTGCCCCGGATAAAAACATTCTCACCTTGCTATGGGGAACTACCAATGAAACCGAAGAATCTCCCACAACCAGCCAATCAGACACGAGCATTTAGAAAGCCTTATACGTCATCCTGGTAGCGTTTCAAGTGTGTGCCAGAGTGTGGGTTTACCTCAAGGAGCTCCTTGGTTTACCTTCTCAGCCGCCAAATTCTACTTGTGATCCAATGTTTAAAAAAGTATGTGTGGTAAAGGGGAAGGGGGGGGGGGGTGTCTCATGAGTAAGAGCTTTAGTGATTTTGTATCGTAGCCGTCAAATAACTGACATAAACAGATACATTTAAAAAAAAAGCGTAAACAAAATAAGAAGTTGTGTCTTTGTCCGCCCATTGAGGTGGATTTAGAAGTTGTCTTTTACTGACCCTTTCTCTCAGAAAAAAAAAATGATTAAAAAATAATAATGGCACAAAGAAACAGAAAGAAACAACTTAATCTTGTCGACAACATAAAGAAAATAATCTAGAAAATATAGTGCAAAAAATTTACGACTTATTTGAATGACAATAGAATAGTAAAACTATCATAATGCAATATAGATTGCAAAACAGTCACAAAGAATGACGTTTCAAATTTTCAAGTTCCACCTTAAACGCAGATGTTTCTTCTTGTTGTTTTATTCTTAATCATTTTCGTTAATTATGTTGAGGCAGTATCTTCTAAAAAAATAAAATAATAATGATAAGCCAGAATTGAATACAAGGTAGCAACTTTCTGTTTTCGCGTTCAAAAGTCTACAGCGCCAGCTTATCTAGCAGATCTACTATGCCCTTATGTACCGTCCAGAAACTTGAGATCAAAGAGTCTTAACCACCT